>VDFB02281492.1:705211197-705251842 GCA_007258455.2 Sequoia sempervirens | reverse complement strand
GAAATTGTTTTTTGGAAAAATTTCATAGAGGGGAGGACCCAACCTAACAGACAACCGGATTTGACCTAAACAACTGATTTTTGCCTCACTAACAGGCGGATTTTCCCCAGAAAGCTTTTTTGAAAAGGTAAAATTTTAGTTTTTTAGCAAATTTTTGGCTATTTTAAACATAGTTTAATTAAAAGGTGTTAATAAACCTTGTATGTTATGTTTTTGGGTGAGGTATTGGATGTATCCAATCCCCTTGCACCGTTTGGCAATCCTGGGTGACAAGAAATCGTAGCTTGCCACGTCTTTTGAGTCTACCCGTTTTAATTTTCTTAGAGGGACCTACTTGGGGATTTCATCACCCCAAGGGATGATTCCAACCACGTGTACCGGCGGGGTATATAAAGGGGGGAGAGCGAAAGTTGTACCTCAATCCAACCATGTTGTAATTGGCGAAGCATCAGGATGATGTGAAGAGTTGGTCCAAGCCTTTTTAGGTTCCCGACTCACGCTTGCAACGGGTTGGTGTTCATGGTTTGGGCCTCACGTATCGGGTGTATATCAAGGACTGTCTAGTAACCATGTTCATCCTAGATTAGAGGAATTTGTCGGCTATACCTCTCTACTAAAATTAGGCTTGTGTTGTCTGAATTGTCTTATTTGTGCGAAACCAGTGATTGTCTGCTTTGCTTCACTTTACCATAGCCCTTCGATTGATGACTGTTGTGTTTTCAGTCCTTTGCCTTAGTCTTTTTTGTCAAATTCAAATTAAACCCTCCTTGGGTAGACTTTCCCTCATCTAGGGGTGGACTTGCCCTAAAAATTGGTCCTTTAGAGCCTGATTTTGACCTAATCTCATCAATTTTGCTTCTTGGGAAGACTTTGCCTCATCCAGCGGTGGACTTGCCCTAAAAACTGGTCATTTGGAGCCTCTTTTTGACCTAATTTCATCAATTTTTTCTCCTTGGGCGGACTTGCCCTAAAAACTGGTCCTTTGGAGCTTGATTTTGACCTAATTTCATCAGTTTTGCTCCTTGGGCGGACTTGCCCTAAAAACTAGTCCTTTGGAGCCTCTTTTTGACCTAATTTCATTAGTTTTTCTCCTTGGGCAGACTTGCCCTCATCCAAGGGTTGACTTGCCCTAAAAATTGGTCCTTTGGAGCCTCTTTTTGACCTAATTTCATCAGTTTTGCTCCTTGGGCGGACCTGCCTAATTAACCAGTCCTTTTTGAGCTTGTTTTAGCCAATTTTGACCAAGTTTTGCTCCTTGGGTAGACCTGACCCAGCCTTGGGCGGTCCTGACCTTTTCCAGGGGTGGACCTGCCCTCCACAGTCTCTAGGGGTGGATTTTCTCTAACAAACAACCATATATGCCCCACCATTTGCACACCATTTACCCGTTTTCCTCTGTTCAAGCACCAATCTTCTCAATTTTTTGTGCTCTTTCCAACGACATATACCACTTCATACTTTTGAAAAACTTTTTTTCCTTGGGCAGACTTTCCCTCTATAGGGGTAGACTTGACCTATTAACTAGTCCTTTTTAAGCCCATTTTGACCAAATTGGACCAACTTTTGCTCCTTAGGTGGACCTGACCTTCTCCTTAGGCAAACTTGACCTTCTCCATAGGTGGACCTAACCTTCTCCATAGGCAGACCTAACCTTCTCCTTGGGCAGACCTGACCTTCTACATGGGCGAACCTGACCTCCTATAGGGGCAGACCTGACCTTACAGACATGCGGATTTGCCCTGATAGACAGCCATATATGCCTAGCCATTTCCACACCATAAACCCATTTTCCTCCGTTCAAGTGCCAATCTTCTCAAATTTTTGTGCTCTTTCCAACGACATATACCACGTCATACTTTTAAGAAGTTGCCCGAGGCACCTTTTCCTTCACCATCCACCTTCTCGAGGAGGCATACCTTACCATTTTCTCTCAATCTTTTGTCATAAACCTTCCCTTGTGAGACCGAGGCATCCCCTCTAGACATCCCCTCTAGACAACCATACTTTCCCTCCTTCAGAGCCATACACGCTCCCCTCTAGAGCCATACCTTCCCTCCTCAACAGTCTTGATCGATCATCTACTCATTCTGAGTAATCTATCATTCATTCAGAGCCTTCATCTTCTCATTTCGAGAATCATTCATCCGTTGTGGGCAATCATTTACTCATTTTGAGTAGTCATTCATCCATTTCGATCATTTGTTTACTTGTTCCGAGTAAACGTTCATCCATTTAGCACATCCTTTCATCATTCTAAACTATCATTCTATCATTCTGATCATCCGTTTACTTGTTTTGAGTAAAATTTCATCCATTTCGCACCTTCATCCATCATTATGAGCTCTTGTTCTATCATTTTGCTCATTTGTTTACTCGTTCTGAGTAAACGTTCATCCATTTAACACATCCTTTCATCATTCCAAACTCTCATTCTATCATTCTGATCATTCGTTTACTCATTCCAAGTAAAAGTTCATCCATTTAACACATCCTTTCATCATTTTGAACTCTCATTCTATCATTTCGATCATCCGTTTACTCATTCTAAGTAAACGTTCATCCATTTAACACATCCTTTCATCATTCTGAAATCTTGTTTTATCATTCTGATCATCCGTTTACTCATTTCGAGTAAACATTCATCCATTTAATACATCCTTTCATCATTCCAAACTCTCGTTCTATAATTCTGATCATCTATTTAATCGTTCCACGTAAACGTTCATCCATTTAACACATCTTTTCATCATTCTGAACTCTTGTTCTATCATTCTGATCATTCGTTTACTTGTTTTGAGTAAACATTCATCCATTTAACACATCCTTTCATCATTTTGAACTCTCGTTTTATCATTCTGATCATCTGTTTATTCGTTCCGAGTAAATGTTCATCCATTTAACACATCCTTTCACTATTCTGAACTATCATTCTGTCATTTTGATCATCCATTTACTCATTCCGAGTAAACGTTCATCCATTTCACACCTTCATCCATCATTCTGAGCTCTTGTTCTATCATTCCTATCATCTATTTACTCGTTCTGAGTAAATGTTCATCCCTTTAACACATCCTTTCATCATTTTGAACTCTCATTTTATCATTTCGATCATCTGTTTACTTGTTCTGAGCAAACATTCATCCATTTGACACATCCTTTCATCATTCTGAACTCCCGTTCTATCATTCCAATCATCTGAACTCTTGTTCTATCATTTTGATCATTCATTTACTCGTTCTGAGTAAACATTCATCCATTTTGCACCTTCGTCTATCATTTCAAACTCTCATTCTATCATTCCCATCATCGAGTTACTCATTCCGAATAAACATTTCAAGCCTCCTTCCTATCATTTTGAACTCTCGTTTAGTAGTCCTAATCAATCCTTTACTCATTCTGAGTAATCTATCATCCATTCTGAGCCTTCATCTTCTCATTTCGAGAATCATTCATTTGTTGTGAGTAGTCGTTTACTTGTTTTGAGTAGTCATTCATCCATTCTGATCAACATTTTACTCGTTTTGGGTATTCATTCATCCATTTCTCCAATCAAATCATCATTTTCCCCATCCAAATCCCTTGAAATTCATCTCGGGTTATTATCCAAATTGACCAAAGTATCTGATATGATTGTCATCATCAACATCCTCTTAGGATTGTCATCCATCCTAAGTTAATCATCATCGTTGGCCCAATCAATCCATTTTCAATCTCAAAGTGGATTTGCTCCTGCAATCATACATTTATCCTTTAATCCAATCAATCAGCATCCTATGTCACCTAGGATAATCTCTAAATGAGGTCTACAGTCCCTCTCACCATCCTATCTGATCCATCAGTCAATCTTATCAATCAATTGATCAATCTTATCCAATCCGATTGTAACCTTATCCAATCACCTTTAACCCAATCAATCTACTTCCATCTCGAAGTAGATTCAGTATCGTAATCATCCTTTGATAATCAAATCTAATTTTTAGAATCAATCACATCACATCATCCAATCATCCTAATCTGAGCTTTAATCCAATCCTGATCTGAGCTTTCCCTAAATCCTGATTTGAGCTTTAGTTCATTTCCATCCAATCTTTATCCATCCTCTTTTCCCTTTCATCATCATGAATTCTTATCCTCCATCAATAGTGGTCAAGGGAAACCCTAATTACATCGACAATGATAATGAAAGTCTTGTCAATCAAGAAGAATGTGACATGGATCCCCTTGACACTATCATTGCTAGTAAGTTTCCTCCACCCACTTCCCAAAATCCAATCATCCCTTCGAGTTACCCTGTTGTGTCTTCATCCATGCCTAATCATGCTCCCTATGCTACCCGTGACAAGGGATACCCCTCATATCCATCATATGCTTCCTCTACATCATCCTCTTATCCTAGTCTGCCATCACAATAGCCCTATCCTAATCCCCCATCCACATCCTCCTATCTCAATCCTTCATCCCCATATACCCCCTACCCTAATCTTCCATACCCATCTCCTCACCCTAATCCTACATTCACATCAACCTATCCTAATCTAACATCCACATCCGCTTATCCTAATCTGACATCCGTGGTTCCCTATCTCCATCTACCACCTCCATCCCCCCATCCTAATTCACCATCCCAATACCCTTACTACAATCTTCCACTCACATCCTCATGTCCTAATTCACCATGCCAATACCCATATCTTAACCCTTCATCTCATCTTAATCCCCCATCTATTCCCAGTCCTACATCCAATCCCATTCCCCCATCTAATCCTTGTTCACCAATCCCTAGTCCTAATCCCCCACTAATCCATAATCCCTCATCCACTCCTACCACACCATCTCAACCTAGAGTATGCAAGTCTCTCATTTCAGAAGTTCTCCAAGGACTTATAACAAAGAATACACCCCCCACTCCACACCTTGAAGTCATGTAATCATGCCATCCCAACCCATCATCCATGGTCATTAGTGATGAGAATTTTCTCCACTCAATACCTTTCATTGATGATACCACCCCTAGCACCACTCAAACCATTGAAACCATCACATCCTCTAAATCCACTAAGCCCTCATCTCCTACCATCACATCTACCAAATCCATTGAACACCCGCCTCCTACTCTGATAGTCACCGAACCCATCGATGACACCCAAATCCAATCCATTAAAATCCATTCCCATGAATGTTTTGAATCCTCCATCCCTCTATCTCCCCAACTTGAACACTCTGTCACCTTGCCATCCACACAAGATGAGTCATGCCAAAGTCTAATCCAAAGCATGCCAACATATCCCCTTCTCTGGATCAAGATCCCACCACCCCATCTAGTCCACCTCAAGATCACAGTCCCCCATCCATTCCATCACATTATCCCCTTGTCATTCAAGATTCCACCTCTCCATCTCCATCACATGAGCCTACTATCACAAATCTAGATCCTATCATATCCCCTAATCCCTCTCCCGATACCACCCATCCAAATGCTGCTACCCCATCATCCCCCTCTCATGATCCCCCATCATCACCTAAACCTACTATCCCCACACTGCTTGCATATCCCCTTGCTACTCTCACATTCTTCCATGGTGGCCTCCTTTCAAAAGAAAAGCATAGTATATAAGTTACCACCCATCATCCTCCACCTAATAATGGACTCGGATCATGTTTTCAAAATAATAGAAATCCGATCATGGATCGCATGCTCAAGAAAATGAACTATCAAGGAAAAGGTCTAGGCCTTCATGAGCAAGGTATTTTAGAGCCCATCCAAGTCAAAGAACAAATATGCATGCAAGGTCTTGGATCTATTTCCCAAGACTCACAATCTAAAGATGTTGGTTCAACCTCTAGATGTCCTCAACGAGCCTTTTCCAAAAGAACTTCTGGCTCTTCCCATCACTCCGCCAGATCATATTTTGTCATCCCTCCTCCTCTATCGTATCACCTCAAAACAACTTTCCATATTCCTCCTTCATCCGCTCCATCCATTTTGGGTCCTTACATCCCTCCATCCACCATCTCCCATCCTTCATATACTCCATACATCTTGGGTTCTTATGTCCCTCCACCCACGCTATTTGCTTTGGGTCCATCTATCCCAAAATCACTTCCTCCATCTCATCCTTTCATCCATCCAACACTTATCCATGTCATCCATCATGAACATCCCACTCACATATCCCATAATCCGGATCAACAAAGGGACACACTTAAACATCTTCCATCTACACATAATCCTCATAATCCTACCTCCATCGCTCCACGTCATCCATATCCTTGCACCCATCCCATTGATACTAAAAGTACTTTGGATGCTCAAGTAAAAATACATAAATCCAAACATCCACATGAATCTAAAGCTCCCCATCTTTCCTCTAAACTACATGGTGAAGAGAAGAAAAATCTAAATCCAAATCAAATCTGTAGGCCACAAAGGCCCACCAAAGAAAAAATCAAAACCATGTGGATCCCAAAGAAAAAAGATGCACTGCCATCAAAGGAAAAATTTGTAAGAACATCCAAATTTTCTAATCCAAATGCTAAGCATACACCCCTTTCATCTCCTAAGTCTATTTTGGGTCCCTATGTCATGAAATTCACTATTCCATCTCCTACATTATCCCCACATTCTCCATCCATTAATCCTTTTATCTTTTCACATCCATCACCATATGTGCCAATGTTGGTCCTGAACTCACCACCCCATCACACATCCACCCCATCATTCTATCCATCCCCTTTTCAGCATCCCATCCATTACCCCACATATCTCCCCCATCAAATCCCTCTAATTCATCCTTTTGCATAATCCATTTCTCCGAATAAGGTTGTACTAACATCCAACGGTCGCTTCAAACATGGGCTCTTAATACCTCATATAGAACTTGATGCTTGAATCCTTCATCCATATCCACTTATTCACCTCCCCATCCTTATCTTCTAAATCCACTTATTCGCCTCCCCATCCTTATCCATCTCCTTTCACATGCCATCCAAAAAGCCAAAAAATTCAAAAACAATCCAAAAAAAGTCAAAAAATTCAAAAAAGTCAAAAAAACCCAAAAATAATAAAAAAAAATAGTAAAGAGAAAAAATCCGTCCAATGGTGAAAACTTGGCAAACAAGCGCCTTGGATAAGTACATGATGAAAACCTAGCAAACAGGCATCATGCATAAATCCCCATCTGCACTTGGGGGAAGTTTCCTGCTATGTATTCCCTCCATCCACTATGCTTCCTACTATGCACCAGTCTTCTTGCTATACGTCCTCTTCATTCATCCCCTCCATCTTGCCTATCTTACACATCCTACTAGGCATATCTCATTTCTCCTGTCCCTCCATTCTTCTTGTGATCTTGATAAAAAAAATAAAAAAAATAGGGGCACCTATCTATGCATGCTTTGGACACCTCTTGGTATACATTCCCTTCACACATACTCTATCATATCCCTTAATCACCCATCCTATCCTCCTCTAGTTATCTCCTTCATTTTCCCATCTCTCATGCCTCATTATACATGACATATCTAGAGTGGGGGCATCTATCTTCCTTTGTGATACAATCCTTGGAGACATCATTCATTCCATCAAAGCAATCCCTTCCATTTCCCTATCCTTATCTCCTTATCCTTATATCCATCTCCTTATCCTTATCTTTCATTCCTCCAACAATCCTTATATCCATCTCCCCATCCTTATCTTCCTATCCTTCAATCATGGCATCTATTTTCATCTATCCATCTGGTCACCTTTTCCTCATCCAAATCCTTATCCCTCCATCCAATCCATCCAAATAATCTTTTTCCTCCCCCCATCCTCTCTCCTCATCCCATCTCATTAGATCCCTTGTCACTGGTATCTAGCTATAGGCTACTCTCCATGCAATCCAATGCCATCTACCTCGTCATCATCACTTCTGCTTCTTTTGTGGCTTCTTCCTCTATCCCCTTGCCAGATCCTTGACCTTGCCCTGGTCCGGGCAGGCTCCCACCCAGTTGTGGGTGGACTCGCCCCAATCTTTGGGCGGACTCGCCCGGGTCATCCTCGGGCGGACCCACCCTGGGTCCTCGGGCGGACCCGCCCCAATCCTCAAGCAGACCCGCCTGGGTTGTCCTCAGACGACCTTTCCTAGGTCCTTGGGCGGACCTACCCCAATCCTCGGGTGGACCCACCTGGGTCCATCCTTGGGCAGACCCGCCCCAATCCTCAGGCGGACCCGCCCTTCCAGCTTTTTTTTATTTTTTATTTTTTATTTTTATTTTTATTTTTTCCCCTTTTTGGATCATCATTTCATCACCGAAATCACCTCCTCCATCATCGGGTTATCCATCCCAATCATCTAGACCTTCTTTCGAGAGTTTTGATTTTTATGCTGAAACTTCTAGAGGCCATAACTTTTGACTTGGGTGTCCGTTTGAGCTGAAATTTTATAGGTGGTTGCATTATGAGGTGGCATGTGGACTCCCAATAGATTGTAAATCCCTTGGATCCTGTTTCACCACATTTTTAGAGCCTCAAACTTTCATCTTGACCCTCAAAATCGCAATTTAGTGTTTTTTTTCAGCATTTTGAAAAATCATTTTTGTCAATAGCTCAAAATGCATGTCTCAAATTTGGGATATTAGTTGGCAATTCATCCTATCTTAGTTTTGGGTATTTTTTTGGGAAAAAACTAAACTCTCAAACGTATGACCATGAAGTTTCCTAAAATGGCAAAATTTAACAATTTTTGAAAATTGCCAAATCCGGAAAAATCTGATTGTCAATACCTTACGTCCCTTAAACTCTGAAACTTGGTGTAGAATCAATCCCATCACATACTCCAATCATTCTAAGCTTCAATTCAATCCTAATCCGAGCTTTACTCTAATCCCAATATGAGCTTAACCAAAACCCTAATCTAGGCTTTAGTCTAATCCCAATATGAGCTTAACCAAAACCCTAATCTAAGCTTTAGCCCATTTGTAGTCAAGATCTTTGGATATCAAAACAAATATTAAGATCCCTCCCTCCATCTTCTTCAAATTTTTTTCCTATTCATCCCTTCTAATCATCCTTTCACTCATCCTATTCATCCCTTCTAATCATCCCTTCACTCATCCTATTCATCCCTTCTAATCACCCCTTCACTCATCCTATTCATCCCTTCTAAACATCCATTCACTCATTCTAAGTAACCATTCATCCATTTCAAAGCTTCATCCATCATCTCAAACATCCCTCTTGATCATCTCTTCCAAACCTTCATCCATCATCTCAAACATCCCTCTCAATCTCTTCCAAACCTTCATTTATTCCAAAGCATCTTCTCATTCCAAGAATCATTCATCCATTATGAGCAGTTGTTTACTCATTTTGAGTAGTCGTTTATCCCTCTCAATTATCTATTTACTCGTTCCAAGTAATCTTCATTTATCCATCTTATCATCCTCCCAATTCATCTTTTGTTGATTTGGATACCTATCCCATCTCTGAGCTTTGTGAAGTCACCATCCTCTAATCCAATCAAATAGGTCTATCTTTTCCCATCGTGTCAGTCCAATCATTTTATCCCCTTATTTGGGGTTATCTCATCATCTTTTATCCATCACTTGCCTTTGGCCTTTCATCGAACTATGAGGGCTCTACGCTTTCACGTAGGCAAGGTCGATCATTTGATCCACCCCTGGGGTTCCATCATCAATCTATATTATCCACTTTTCTCCTTTATCATCCTTCATCATCTTCCATTATCAAGGTCTCCATTGTCCTCTTCCTGCTTTTATCCATGGTCCGTCGTCAGCCTTTTATCGAACTACGCAGGCTCTACATTTTCACGTAGGCAAGGCTAATCTTTGATCAACCCTCGAGCCCCTAGGTCGCTAGGATGTGTCAGTCTCCTATCTTGTGTGATATCTCTTGTGTCGTGTCATCAAGCTATGCCATTATCTAGCTGGTTCTTAACCAACAAGATCCACTGGTATCATCAAATCCAATCAGTTTTGAATATCCTGCGTCATATCAATCTTTGAATTTAGTATCCATCATCAGTCGCAACAAGATGCATCCTTCCTAACAAACCTCATCAATCCCATCCATCCCTGTGATCCTATGGCAAAGGATGTTTGAAATTGAGTGTGATCTTTTGATGCTTTTGGATTTTGTTTATCATTTGAGCTCCCTATCACCACTTGTCATGGTCGCCTTGATCCTTCATAACATGGTGTGCTTTGACTAGTCAACATAGGGGTGTATCTTGATCTTTTCTTTGTCTTCTCGGTTGTCCCACGTAGTACCCACCAAGATCCTTGAGGTCTTGTGTTATGCTGGGGAATCCTTGTGTGCTTGTGGTTATCCCAATACCTAGCCTGACCAAGGTCATCACGACTTTGGGGTGTTGGGATAGCCTTCTTGTTTTTTATGTTTGTTTTATGCATTAGACACTAATCCGCCTTGGTTCTTCATACCTTGGTGTCTTGTGTCTTATGCTATAGCAAAAATCAGTGCTCCAATGATGGAAAATTGCATATGGATTGAATTTCATCTTCATCCTCTCATCTATCAAAATCCTCCCCATCCATTCATCCTTCATCACTCTCCCCTCCCAATCTCCTTTTGTCTTTGCATCATCTTCTTCATCTCCCCTTACATCATCTCATCCATTTCGAGAGCACACTCGTGTTCTCTTGAACCCACATGTCCTCTCAAGGGGGAATCCTTCATCCCTAACTTTGATCTTCACCCCCATCATCTTCCTTCCTAGTCACTTCTTTGAATGACTGGGGCATCTTTCCCAATCTAACCATCTTCTTCTAGGTTCTATGTTTTAATATTCTTTGAAATGATGCTACTTCGTAATACCATCTCAAAGAGTGGCAAAATGTAGACACCTAAATTTGGACACTTGATTTATCCAAATTTATCTCTTTTCATCTAAGCTTCCCCTTATCTACATTAATTAAGTAATATCACTATTATTTAATCAATACCTCTAAAGTTATTCTAATCCCTAAGGTATCTAGTTAAATAATTAAATACCTTCCCCCTTTCATCAAATGAATTAAATAAATATGCTATTTATTTAATTCTCTTTATGTCACATCCTCCATCATTTTTATCAAAACCTAATCCATCTTCTAATCTCATCATTAGGGGTGTGCACATGCCTAATCCTTGATTAAGATGTGTCACATCCTCCAACTTTTGCAATTTGGCCTTTAATCTCCCTTAGCCACCTAACCCTCATCTAATCCTTCATTAACTAGTCTAATCAACCTCTCAAAGAATTTTTAATTCCTTTTATCCTTCCAAGTAATATTAAATTCTTTTTTCTCTTCCCCATGTGATCTTTGACTTGTCACATCAAGTCACATGTGAAATCTAACCCTCTTCTAATCTGTCATTAATTAGTCTAATCAAGTACTTGCACAACCTTAATCACTTGATTGAGTCAACCCTATTAAATGCTTTTTCCTTTTGGACAAGGCATCTCCATTCCGCATGTGAATTTTTAATTCACATTTAATCCCCCAATGCATTTAAAGGAATTTTAAATTCCTTCTCTCATCCCCATGAGGATATTTGAGGAATTTTTAATTCCCTACTTGTCCTCTCACCCACATGGGGACAAGTACCTCATTTATGAGGAGATCTTGTCCCAATCCCAAGGTACTATGTACCCTCTCCATATCATGTCCTATCCTTCCACCTCATGTACACATCATGCATTTTAAGCCATATCACATGCCACATGTCAAGATGTGAGGGCTTGTGAGTTCTCAACTCACCTTGGCCCTACATCTTGATCTTGGTGGCTCAATCTTGACTGTCCATTTCCCTAGAGATTTCCAAAATCTCTATTAATACCCCCTCTTTTCTCTCATTTTGGAGAGATCATGCGTTGTAGCCAAACTCTTGCAGATTTTTCCTAGAATCCATACTTAGCCATTTTAGCCATTTTCATGCTTGCACTCACTTGCATCCACCTTCATATCATCATCTATCTTGCATCTCTTTCCATCAAAGGAGCACACAACACCGAAGATAGAAGGGCCAACCAAAGGATCGATTCGACACAAGGTAAAAGGTTCCATTTGTTGTTCTTATTTTGTGTTGATTCCAACTAGGCTAATCTTAAGGTATAGGTTGTTTTTTAAGGTATTTTGCATTACTTTGTTTGCTGCTCATTTTCTACCACTCAAATTTGACCTATCACAACAAATATTGAATCATGTCCCCTCTATTCTTTATGAAATTTCAATAAAAATTCTATACTCGAATGTTCTAAAGATTTGTTATGATTAGCAATGGCTAATAGAATAAAAAATAGTACCTATTCCTTTTTGAAATTTTATAAGTTCTAGAACATTACAAAATTTCCTAAAATCCTTTTATATATCTATGAAGAAAATAGTTCTCACTCATCAATGCACTATCTTATTTATTCTAAAATAACATGATAATTTATAACTATGCTTTTCCTTGATTAAATTCTCCATCATTGAGCTTTAGGGATACAAAATTGACTACTATTGAACAATATCTCATCCTATATCAAATGATAAAGTTACCTACTCCTACCCATGCTTACTATATCCTTACATTTCTTCTAGAATTCCACAAAAATGGTCATATTTATGTAAGAAATTTAATTCTTCAAAACCAATTGGCAGTACCCTCATTTTTTTTAACATATTCTATCTTTTGCTCATTATATTGATAAATTTATTTGACTTCCAATTCCTATACTTTAGCACAAACATGTAACCTTGCATGATCTCTAAACACCTCACTTCTCTTTGATTTATCTTAACCAAACTATTTACACAATGTAATGATAGATGATTTGTATGCACTATAAAATCCTTTCTGGTAGTAAGTAATGCAACCACTTATTTATAACCTAAATTATGATATATAATTACTAATCATAAAACAAGTACATATCTTCCTTGCATCATTCATTTTCTCACTAAAATACATTACTATCATTTCCTGCTGCAATAACATTTCTCATATTGAATTTCCTCTTATGTCATAATCAACTTGTAAGACCTTATTAAAATATAAGAATGCTAACATTTCTTTTTCTATTACCACCTTTTCATCAACTCAAAACTATTGTTATTCTAGAAGTTCACTTGAACTATTTCTTGTCTCCCCTCACTATATTTATTAACAAAGTATAAATGCCACTATTTTTTTTATGAATTAACTATAAAAAAATATTAAACCAAAAAATAATCTTGCTTCCCTTACACTCACCAAGGTAGGCCACTCCACAATTTCCTTGAAATTTTTGAATCCATATTTGATTCTTTAGATATCATTACAAATCCCAGGTATACTAATTATATATTCATGAAGCTGCACTTCTTCACACTAAGTAGTGATTTCTCTTCTCTCAACCTTTCAAATTTGAGCAGAATATTTTTTAGATGTTCTTGAATAATTTTACTAAAAATAAAAATGTTCTCTAACAAGACAAAATTAAAATTTAGTAGAATATCCAGAAAATCACACATATATTATATATGTACTTGGAACATTATTTAGCTCAAATAACATAACCAACTATTCATTCAATCCTTCATTTTCATTAAATATTGTTGGGATTAAGGTGTATCAAACATTGAGTTTTAGCATTAATTAATTTATTATTAGCTGCATATTAATTTTTCCTAATGTATTAAACTTCCTAAGTTCCCATTCACTATGTGGGTCCTATTGTTGACTTGGAATCCTAGACGGTAAGTGACAAAATTTGGAAACATCCCTACTTTTCAAGAAGTTGGAGCCTGATCTAGGAGGTTCTATTTTTTAGGATATGATGACACATATTTCCATATTGATGATAAAATTATTTTGGAAACTTCCTATGTTTGCTTGAGAGTCTTGGTTAATAGTTTCTATATAAAAATTAAAGATGAATAAAGTAACTTTTACCTTCATATTATCTAGGCACCAAGGGTATGGATAAGATATGGATAATTTTTTTTTCATGAATATGGATGCCTAAGATGAGGATAACGTTGTTTTGGATTAACAGGTTAAGTTAAAACTCATACTTTTTGAGCTTTTATAGATATTGGATTTGTAGAAGATTGAGGATACATTTTAGGCATCTATCTTAGTGCTCTATAAATATGAGAGTTTTCTTGAGGAGTTGAGAGGATAATTTTTCATTATAGAGTTATGATATTGGATTTTATCTAGAGAAGATAAATATGTAAATCTCCACATTAAGGTTTAGATCCTACAATTGTATTATAACAGTGTTTGTTTTAGATTAAAATATTGGTTTGATACTTTAGAGTATGGGCTTTTTACCTGAAAGTATTTTCCTCATGTATATTGGTTCTTATTATATTTTATATTTTATTCTTCTACTCATTTTTTTTCATGTTCTTAAGGTATTAATTTATATCTTTTTATGTTGCTAAAATTTACATAGATGTACAAACTACATTATCTTTCTTCTAAGGGATAATGTTATGGGAAATCAAAATTATGTCAATTTCTGATTTAATGACATAATAGTATGTGCTTGTATAAAGTAGTTGGAATCTAGTTTAGAAAGAGAAATAAGATACTAAAGGTGTATATTGGTCCTCAAAAGTCTTTTTGTGTTCATCTTTCCCTTTGAATTGGTATTGGAGCTGAGTTCCATGTTTTGCATGTACTTGCATGAGCTTACATATTGCTTACATTTTATTGGATATGAAGAATTCACGGTGTTTAAGGTTTTTGGTATTTGTTTAGTTGTGATTTATTATCTTGGAAAGCTTGAGGGAATCTATTTTCTAGCAATTGGCCAATTACTAATCTTTGTCTAAGTGGAATTTTTGCAGTTGATCTTGTTTTCAAGAGAAAAATATATTTTGAAGGATTGAAAAGATGGAGTATTTTCTATTTAATCATTTGTCTACATTTAAAATGATTTTGATTTGTAGATCCTATTTGATAGTATGTTATGATACTCATGCATGGTGATCATCTTACATTCTATGGTCATGTGCAACAAAGTATTCATTTTGGGTGTTTTTTCTTGGCTCCTTGGTCATATGGAGAAACTTGGGTTGTCATGATTATGGCCTTATGTGCTTATATTGGGTTTTTGGCTTTATTCCCTAGTATAGGAATGAATTTTTTCATTAGAATTGAAATTATGTAGGGTTTGGATTTTACTATTGAAAGATTTGAAATATTTTTGAATACCATATATCTTTTGTATTGTAATGCCCCACAACGTAACCTTAAAGAATGACACAAAACACAACGCAAGCGTAGTATTTTTTTTTTAAGTGTAATATTTGTTATCACCTGAAGTTGCACCCTTGTTGAACCTAATGTTCAACACCTTAGTGTAACATTGGAAGACCTCCAAAGCTGTGGGTCACTTATAAATAGAGATCAACCTCTGGAGAAGGTCGGCTTCCTTTGGTGTCACCTAACTACTGATTCTTTGAAGGGAAAAGGGAGAAGGAGAATGCATAAAAATGAAAATTAACCTATGGTGATGCACCAAAATGAAAGGAACAATGAGATACTCAATTTACACTTAAAAACTGATGATGAACAAAAGATTACCCATCAAATCTTTATAAGCTATGCATTAATATGTCACAACAGGTTTAATTCACATACTTTTTTCAAAGAGGAAAGTAATTTTCACAAAATAAAATCCATATACAGTGATTATGTAAACACAATTTATGATTTGTATAATGATGCTTTTGCAAAGGAAGGCATGAAAACACAAGATAAAGTCATGAAGGAATAAAAGAAATTCACAAAATAACTTGATTATGAACCTGAAATGCACAACACTCTACAAGAACAAGATGGAAATCTGAACATCAATAGTCACCAAGGAAAACTTTATATATCATGCTCCAAAATGAGTTACAAAAATTTGCTAATCTGAGAGAGGACTGTAGAAGTCACAGACTTCATAAAAGCATCAGGAGAACTCCCTTACAAGAAGGAAAAAATGCCTTATATACAAAAGTGTGTCAGCCCCTCTGGGCTTACAAAATATCAAGCTCAGAAAGATTTTCCCCTTAGATTTTTTTGATTGAAATTAATGCCTCATTCCTACATGTCCTTGTTGTCCATGTCGGTGAAGAAACATTCCTAGATAATCCTTCAGATCAATCATAGCTACCACATTCGTTTTTTGATCCTCGTGTCCACCTTTGAACCTCCCTGTCGAGTGCTTTGAATGCTCCTGAGCTCATAACAGATACACGCTGCTTTTCATCCTGTTGATCTTCTTCATCTGGTTCAGCTACAACGATTCACTCGTAACTTTCTTTGATTGGTTGGGCATACTCCACGTAGATTCTTTAGGTGGTCAAAAGCTCCTCCTATAGAATCGCATGTCGGTGAGACACTAATCGTGTCTCCCTGATGCGATTAAATCCTCCTGCAACCATCGACATAACATGGAACTCTCGATGAGAGTTCTTAGTAAGCCCAAAAGTCATGCCAATATCGCTTTCGGTAAGATGTTACAATGAGCCCCTTGGAGTCACATATAAATCTCTTTCATTGCTGAGACCTGCACCCTTTGGCAAGACCCTTTGGCAAGCAGCCCCATTCTCTCTGAGCTCCTATCATTTCGCTCGATGAGACTCCCTGTCGGTCGGTGAGACCTCTTGCCAAAGGAAAATACATCGGCGAGCTCCTTTATGTTGTGAAGACATCTTGTCAATCTCTCTTTTTTCTCCCGAGCTCACTTGATTCCATCGCCAAGACATTCCTAGGTCGCCGAGACTTCTTAGCGAGCTCAAATTGCCACGCCGATGCCATTTTACTTCACTAAGACTTCCCCTGATCAATGAGACCCTTAGCGAATTCCAAAAATACTACACCAAGGGCACAATCCCCTCAGCAAGACCAACGATGATCGGCGAGACATCTCATTGAGAGACATTTCATTTTGGCCAGACTTTGTCTCCTCAGTATGATGTCACACCAAATCCACCTACTCTTCGGCAAGCTCCTTTATGTCGGTGAGACTTCCTTTCTTCACCCAGACCTCACACCAAGGTCCTCTCTTTCGCCGAGTTGTTCATTGGTCAGTAGGACATCTCTGAGTAACCGAGACTTCTTAGCGACCCTTTTTGTTTTCTCCCCGAGCTCATTCTGCATTGGCAAGACCCTTTGCATCGCTGAGACTTTATGTTGAAGGCCAACTCCTTTGGCAAGCTCTTTTTTCTGTCGAGGAGACATCTTTATATCGGTAAGACCATATGTCGATGCCAAACTTTCTCGGCGAGGTCTTTTTGTTGTCAATGAGACTCCTGCCGAAGGAAAAACACATATCGAGGCCCCCTTTATCTTTTGGCAAGACCACCTTCGCATCGCTAAGACATCACGGTGACCCCTCCATCCTTCGCCAAAACCATCATCTCTTGTCGAGGCTTCTTCATCTATTGGCAAGACACCCGAGTGTCGGTGAGAGATCTTACCAAAAAAAAATGCTACCTCGAGACCCACCATTCTATCGGTGAGACATAATGCCTTTGCCAAGACATCATGGCAAAACTACTTTCTTTGGCTGAGACCACGAGTCGGCAAGACCTTCGGATGAAATAAAAATGTCATGGCGAACCCACCTAATTATTGGCAAGACATCATACTCTCGGCAAGACCTCATGCCGAAAGCAAAACTACTTCTGCGAGCTTTCCTCATCTTCTATCAGGAAGAGTTTATTGATGTCACCCCGAATGCACTCCATGCTACCAAGCTCTACATTTCTTTTGGCAAGACACTGGCAAGTCGGGAAGACTTTATAGTGAGGTCCATTACTCATACCGATACCCGCTTCCATTGCTAAGACCACACCATGTCGGCAAGACATTACCCTAACGGCTGGAAACTACACCGATATCAAATATGTCGGGGAGACCTCCTTTCTTTGGTGAGACATTCTGGTGAAGGCACCAACCTTTTCCAAGAGCCCATCCTTTCGGGAAGACATCTTGCCAAAGGAAAAACTTTAAGCCAAGAGCTCCTTGGTGAACTACTGTCGGCATGACCTCTTGCATTCAGCCAGACCTTTTATCGAAGATGCCTCCCCTCACTGAGACTCACCCTTCTATTAGGGAGAGATGACCATATTGGTAAGACCATTTTCTGAGGGCACAAGACTATACCGAATGCGTCATCCCCTTGGCAAAACACTTGTTAATGGGGAGACTCCTACCGAGCTTCATTACTATCGCTGAAACATTGGCCCGTTAGCCAGACATTCGCCCGAGATGATTTTATTTCCTCGAGTGATGCCTTCATTCAGTGAGAGCCATTTTAGTCGGTGAGACATTCTAAAGGTCTTGGTGACTCTCTCAGAGTATTTTCATGCCGAACTTGAACAAGGCAGGCTTCCCAACTAAGTTCCCTATGACCTAGCATCAGATTCATGACCTTTTCCCTTGTGCGAATGCTCCATTTGGCCTTCTCGAACATCTGTCACATGATTTATCTTGCCTGATTGAGCCCATGGGTGCAAATTGGGCAACAATATTAATATGTAATATGAAAAACACTAATGCATACATTCTCTAATCTACATGACAAAACAATACATTTGAATCCCACATACATAAGTAATCTAACCATAGCATATAAATATTCCTCATGAATTTAAATTACATAAATTCAAAACATTTAATTCATCTCATAAGATACAAAGTGCATAAACAAACCATTTATAGCTTGCATTCATTTCATAAAACAATTACAAAGCTCATTTCAAAAATGAGGAAAATTAAACAATATTATTACAATTACAATGATACAAAATTCCTCCTGTAATACAATTAAGGAGTAGTACATATACAAGGTATCCCACTAATACAAATGAGACATAAGACAAAGTACATATCCATTGGTACACACAAGCTCTCCAATCAGGAAGTACCCGCCATCACAAACATGAAATAGGGACCCAATGGTGTAAGGTGCACATTCCACCCAACCAAGTGGTACCTGAAGGCCCACCCCCCATGCCAGGAGATAGTAAAAGGGATTCCTACACAAAACCAACTACCTCTAGACACAAGAAAACTCAAGACTAAACTACACAAATACAAAACATAACATAAAGATTACATTGCTTCTAGAGTAAAAGAATCAAGTTTATCACTTTCAAAAAATATATTGTAGTCATAGGAGGAGTGTCACACATAATTTTCTATGGGTTACCCTAGCATAACCTTCCTAGGCTCTTGGACCACCATTCTGAGTTACCCTGGCTGCCTCTACCGGCCACTAGACACCCATACAAACTATGTGGTATCAACATACCTTCCAGTCAGACCAGTCAGTTGACCTTGCCATTTCAGGCCTTCCCACTTATCCCAAGCATAAACGAGCACTTGAACCCATGAGTGAGGATACATTATCTAAATTAATGTGTGGAACTACCCAAACCTCCTAATTAATTAAGTTATCACTTGGTTAAACTCTCAGTGAGCTACCCTAGTGCCCCTTCATGTGTCAGACCCCCACAAAGAGCCACTCTCCTACTGACAACACAAGGATCTAATACACAAACCAATGGGTAGACAAGGTGCACAAAACCAATAACATATCAACCATACTACAAAGGAAAACACATCTCGTTCGTAGTAACCAGGTGTTCAAACTGACTCACACATCTCGTTCATAGTAACCAGGTGCTCAAACTGAATCACACATCATGTTCATAGTAACCAGGTGTTCAAATTGAATTACATCCATGTGCACTACCCAATGTAAATCAAAGGGTTGAACCAACACATATAACAACCCCCTCATAAAGTTGCATTATCTGGAAGACTTATATAATCATAACAAACCCACTTACCCAACTAATGTGAACAGAAGTAAACACCACTTAACAAACAAATTCATGTAGTAAATGAATCTATCATTAGGATTTCCTAAATCCAATAAAACAATAATACATTTTTTTAAATAAACCAATTTAAATATAATTCCATTTAAAATAATAAGGAAATTAAAAATTTGTTTAACTCCAATTCGACAATTACGCATATAAATAAAAATAAACTTCTCTATTAAAATAATTTCATTATAAAATCCTCTACTTATTCATTTAAAACATTTTTAATAATACAATATCTATTTAAATATATATATATATTGAAAATCTATATAATTATAATGTATAAATACAAATAATTATATATAAATGTAAATATATAATATTTATTTATTTAAAAATAATTTACAAATCCAAAATCACATATTACATATATATATATTAAAAATAATATATATATATATAATATACTTATATATTAAAAAAAAATAAAAAAAAATCGCAATATGAAAGTGGACGAGGCAGCGTAGGTCACAAGCATGCGACCTCCCATGGGAGGATGCGCTACCTATGACAACGCCTCCTCCACAACTATGTGGAGAGCACTTCCATAGTAGTTGCACGCCCCCCTCCAATGGGAGCGGCTGTGGGGGACGTAACTCCCCCCCAACCTCCATTAAAATATGGCCTCCTACAATTTTTTTCAATAAACGTCGTACGTTTTATTCAATTCCATTTTTAAAAAAATAAAGTTTCTACATAAATTTTTCACAATCACAGATGCATAATTTTATATAAATATGTATATGTATATATTCTCAATTATATACATATATATATATATATATATATATATATATATATATATATATATATATATATATATATATATATATATATATAGATATATATACAAATAACTCACAAAGATTGCTCGAGAAGAGAAAATTTTAAATAAAAGTTTTCTACAGGAGATTATTTTGAATTTCTAACAAAGGATTTCAATGTCACAATTCTCACATATTTTCTAAATCCTTTGTTGTTTTCCCTTTGAATTTTCTATTGTTTAAAAAAAACTTCCCTACAGAAGCTTCTAAGAATTAAGACAAATTTCCAAACACAGAAGCTTTACAAATTTACAAAATAATAAAGACCTACAAATAAGAGTTTACCCAATTTTAACAAAAATATTTTCAAATCTATTCTACAAAGACTTATAAAATTTTCTATTGTTTTAAAAACAATTTCATAGAGGCTCTCTTATTTCACTATAAAATCTTCTACAGAAGCACTAAAATATTCACGGGAAAATTTTCAAACATAGAAGCCTTACAAATTTACAAATTAAAATTAAGCTTCTACAACATTAACAAATCCTCTTGTACAAACAATCTTTCAATTCTTACAAAATACACAAAGCTTCTACAGAAACATAAAATCTTCTTGCACAGATGATCTTTCCAAATTAACAAAATAAATAAAACAATAAAAGAACCTGTTATCTAGAAGCTTGAAGAAATGAAATTTGAAGCAAAAGCTCGCCTTCAAAATTCAATTTCCAAAGCCTTTTCCAAAATCACCACTTCTAGAAAGATGCAAATAATACAAAGCCAAGAACTTCCTGAGAACCTTCCTCAATCTTCAACAACCCATTTCTCCAAATATCCCTCTTTCCATTTCCATGAAGTAGCCTCTTACCTCTTCCAATTAATGTCGATTATTCTCTCCCAGAATAATTTCTCAACAAGAGTGTTCAATAAATTTTCTAACACACGTCAAAAATGAAATATCTTTTAACCAACTTAGATATTTCCCTTTTGATATTTACAAGACATTTTTTATTTTAATAATTCAAACTTCACAAATTAATATCATCTATTTTACTCAATTTATAATTAAAATTCACATAATACTTTCTAAATAAATTTAATCAATTAATTGATTTACTTAATAAAATAAATTTAATCACAAGGATTAAATTACTTTACCAAATAAATTAAATTAAATTAATTAAATCACATATAGAGCTTCTAACAACATTAATATAAAATAAATAAATAATCATTTAAAACATTTGAATCATTAATTTCCACAACGCAAACCTTGCAAGATAAATAAATATCAAGGAAAATGTTGACAATAGAACAAGACATACTGAACATGGACTGATGACACACTATGACTAGGGTTGTGGTTTGACAAGGGAAACCCCATTACTATCTCCCAATCAACTGTACTATTGGGCATGTTATCACAAGGATTTGTATCTGCATGCAAGGCTAAAAAGCTCTGCAATCCCATGTAACATTGGATCAAACTCAAGTTGTGGGTGACCTATAATGAGATTGAACCTCTAGATTCTAGGTTGGCTTCCTATTTATTCTTCGGTTTAAATCAATGAAACTGGTTGGGAAAAGGGAAGAAGGTACTAAAATGAATGCAAGAACTAATTTATGTACTAACTATGCACTTAAATGATGATACTGCATGCAACTTGTTTCACAATTACTCTTCAATAATCCTATTCACACAACTGAATCTGAAAATTTTAACCACATAAATAATTCATATGAAGGCTTGACTATATTACCATCTTTGAAGGGAAAGAACATTTTCACAACTAAAATAGTACAATAAGTCAGATGCACAACATATAACCTGTGGAACTAAAACTTGTTTGCATACAAGCACATGTAAATGAAATGGGAAAATAAAGGTTTCCTGAAATTAAAACATGATAGATTCTTTATCAAATCATTCACACAGCATGACACCTGAGATTTTGAAGGAAAACACTTTAGCGTACTAAAAAGTAAAAGGAAAGCTCTAGATACAAATTAATGAAAACTTGATTAACCTGTAATAACCTGCAACTGTATTAATCTGTGAATAAAACTGAGTTACATGATAATTCATTTTGCAGAATGCAAAGGCTGAAAAACAAGAACTAGAAGAAAAAGATACTCTTTCCAATATATACAATGAGAGTGCACTTCAAAGTGCCTGAAAATGAAACTGAAAGTCAATTTCAAAAATAAATATCCTTGAAAAGAAGGCTCCAACTCATGCAAAAATGAATGTATGATGATCAAAACTCGGGGTCAACTCATAACTGAACTATAGAGCACTCAAACTGCACTAAAAATCCCTAAAAAAGTGGGCCCGAGCATGCGAAAATCTCCTCGTTCTTGTCAATTCGCCCATGATAATTAAAGCTCTAGTTAGCTCCACTTGTATTTTGTATGGATCTCTAATTAACTCATCTTCACATAATGTCTTTTATTTGCATGTAAAGATGGCTAATTAGTTAAATGATTTATAATGTATCATTTAATTAATTAACCTACATTGAGAATGCAAAAATAAAAGAAGGAATAATGTCAAACTTAAAATCCTGACTCCAATCTCACAGCTTAGTACAATATACCCAGCATTTATCTCAAAATATGTATTCCCCATCAAAAACATAAGCCAACCACCATGCATTTTATTCACATCACTCAAATTCATGGCCTCCTTAACATGATTAGGTTGAATGACTTAAATAATTGAATACCATGGTGCAATAATATGAACTCATTTTCTTGTTTTTCCAAAAACTAAAGTCAAAACACTCAAATTAGTGGGAAGAAAATTATTGAACCCTAATTATTCTTTACACTCTTCACTTCTTTGTCTTTGCTTAAGGAAGAAACTTCGAGAAGAAGCTATGGCCGCTATGAAAAACTCTATTGAAGCTCAAAACTGAAGATTTTTTACACTGTTTCAGCCATTCTCGCAGTATGGAAGCATAAACATGAGGTAGGCATTGATTTTCTTTTCTTTCAAGCCTCCATTTGATATTTTTTTCACTGCTTCTTGTACATTCTTAACTGCCAAGCTCTTTCCTTACCCTCTATAACATATATTTTCTTGGCCTCTTTTATTCTGATACATTTGTTCATACTACTTAAGCCGCCATTTTAGACTATTTGTAACTTGATAGGAGAAAACTTAAAAGAAAATATTTTGGTATTCATTCTTCTAAGAGTTTCTATTCTGATGGCATAAGCTCGGCCTATGGAAATCATTTCACTCCTCTCTTTTTTTTCTAAACAAACCCTCACATGGGCATCTCTCATTTCCTATGCATTGATTGTTCTTTGTCTCTGTCTTATTCCAATGGCTGAAAAACCCATTCATTTTTATGGCCGCAACTAGTAGATCTTTCCAGATTTTTTCTTCTTAAAATTTTTGTACATTGAGGCCACGGCTATCACATTTCTTCAACTGGGTATTTGTGAAGTATTTGCATTTTCTATTTTTAGAACAGAGACAAATCTGCATTTTAATTGAAAACCCTTAGATGGGTATTTTGAGACCGCCATGGTTTCTTTCATTGCATCATTTATTGCACAAAAATATGCTCAATTTGTATTCAACATGAACAAAAATATATGAGTAGATTTTCATGGGCATGTGCAGGATCATCATGGAAAAAATAGGCCCTTAAGTGGCAATGAAAATTCAGAAAAATCAGAGTTAGGAAACTTGACATAAAAATTTGAATAAGTTATCTATATTATTTCAAAAATATCTAAGAATAGAATCTGTGGAAAATTGAATGTAGTTTCTAAACTGCTAAGTTTATTTTTTATTTTTAAAAGTCTATTTGGTGAAAAATTGAAATTTCAATGCGTAGTACTTAAATTTCATGGAAAAAATAAGAAGTAGGTGTCCTGTCGACCACCTTAACCACAATAAAATGATAATAATTTTTTATAAGATTTTAGATATAAGTATAGGACTCATGTTGGGATGTGACGCATATTTTTTTGTAATTTTTTTCCAAGTAAATAATTAATTATGAATTTTTTATCACAACTTTTAAAATATATAAAACCCATATGTCTGACCACCTTAACTTGGTCAAAACTCCATGAAATTCAATTTTTTTTTTTAATCCTATATTATGCGAAGCATAGAATGTGATGCATATTTTGGATTAAAAAAATATGATACTGTTTGAAAGTTATAGATGTTTTCCAATCAGCCTATCAATTAGGACTTTAGTCATAATTCTAACAGAAAATGAATAATAATTATTTATTAAATTCAAAGTAAAGAATAATTTATATTGGTGGAAAGCTGAGAGTCTCCTCTACAAACCCTATTCATTTCATCAATTTTGGCTAAAAATAAATTAGCCACATGGACGAAGTCTAGAAAAACAAGGTGAGTTGTCAAACACGTTTTTTGCATTGACTTCTTAGGATTGGCATCTCCAAGCCAAATACCAAAGCAAGCCCGAGGCTAATCCCAAGACAATAAATTCTTTGTTAGAAATATCAGATATCTATTTCAAATCGGATATCCATTTCGAATCGGATATCCATTTCGAGTCGGATATCCGATTTGGTTTATATATGATTTTAAAAAATGTTTTACAGTTTATAATATATGATTTGGAAAATGCAATAAATATTTTATAGTTTATTTTAATATATCTAGTTTAGAATATACAATATAGTTTATAATTTAATATATAATATATTATATTATTATGTATAATATTTAAATATTATTTCTATATTTTAGTTAATGTATATATATTGGGTAAGTGCACAAAGTTGAGTCCACAAAACGTGGAAGTTTTTGCCTTAACCAAAAAATTGAAATCGACATTGAGGAAACAGGATCCCGCTTTTTAAAAATTGAGATCCTGTTTCCCATCGGATTCCAAACTAATGGAAAAGGCATAGGATCCCGCTTCTCACGAAACAGGATCCCAATTACTAAAAAACAAGATCCCAATTTCTATAAATCGGGATCCCATTTTATATTGCTATTTATTTTAAAAAAAAATAGATTTCACTGCACAGCAGATGGGACCCCAAGTAAAAACGGGATCCCATTTTATATTGCTATTTATTTAAAAAAAAATAGATTTCACTGCACAGCAGATGGGACCCCAAGTACTGGCAACAACGACCTCCACAATCAGCTATAGGTACCCCCCTACATGCCATTTTTTTGCATTTTTTAATTTTGAATTGAAATTTTGAAGAAAATAAGTGAATTTAGCATTTTTTTTAAATTTATTTCACGTTTTAAGAATTTTTTAAATTGTTATAGTAGAAATGAATAATTGTAAAAATAGACAAAAAAAATGCAATGAAACCTGTTTTTTTAATAAAAATGAAAAAATGAACCTTGAATTGTGTTTAGAAACAAAATTTAACTTTTAAACCTAAATTGTTCGATTAAACCCAAAAAAAATTGAATTTGAAAACCCTAATTGAAACAAAACAAAAAAATTGCATTTCAAAACCCTAGAAATCAAAATGAAATAAAAACATTGCATTTACAAATCCAAATCAAGCTTTTTGAAACCCTGAATTCAAATCAAACGAAAAAAATTGAATTTGAAAACCCTAGTTTGAATTGAAACGAAAAAATTGCATTAAAAACCCTAATTGTTTAAAATTGAAACCCTAAATTGAATTGGAACAAAGAAATTGTTTAAACCCTAATTGGAATCGAACAAATCATTTTGATTTTGAAAACTAGGTAATTTTGAGCTCAAAAAGATTTATTTGCATTGTTAAATGTTTTAAATTTTATTTGCTTTGTATGGAAAAAATGATATATATTAAACTTTAGTTTCAATGTTAAATTATAATTATATTAGAAATCAATATGTTAAAGAATAGTTAAAATTCATAAAGTTTATCTTGATGTTTGTTTGCAAATTTAGTTAGCAAATTTGTAAATCTAAGCACGTACAATCGATTCCAATTGACGCTAACTTGCAAGTCTAAATTATGCCAAGGGCCACCCAAACTTCACCCTAAGTTTTCTTAGCCCTAGACCCTAAACTATAAAATCTAAACCCTCAACACTAAAGCATTTGAAATTTATGAACCCTAGACCCTAATCTTTCATTGGACATACCTAAAATTATGTAGGTTCAATGTCAAGAATGGGTCTATTTGGTAGATTTATGAAAACTATTTTGAATATCTAGAATGCCATAAAAGTATAATTATAGCACCCAATTGGAAACACTTGGGTACATATATATCGTATGAAATTTAAATCTAGGAAGGTGTCTATCATATAGGCGAGTTGATAATACATGGAAAGAGGTTTGTATGGGAATATATGTATTAAGAAGAACATACCACATGACCTCTATAGGATTTTTAAGATGTGATCCTAGATAATAATCCACCCATCCTCAATCATAATGGATTCTTTAGCAATTAAGAGAGATTCAATAACCATAAAATTACCTATATTTTGATAGTATATAGATTTATGTGGAAGGATAGAAATGCATCAATAAGGAGACCAAGATGGAACCATTTAACACCTACAAGGTACACCTATTACATGGGAAAGGGAGGAGGTACATGATGATAGTTTGGAGGAACTACATGCTATTATTAATTTAGAGATAGGAGGATGATTCATATAAAAGAAATATAATTAACATTTATATATTTAATATATTATATTTAATATAATATATTAAATAATATAAATATTTAATATCATAAAATATAATATAAGATTACAATTAAGGATAGGTAATGTTACAATTTACTTGGGGTTTTAATGAGGATTAGGCTTAAGATTCAATTAGGTTTGTAGTAAATAGTTAGGTTAAAATTAGGAATATATAATAAATATTAATATAATTATAATACAAATATAAATTAATTTAAATATAATATAATATAGGAATACATTTAAGATTAGGTAAAGGTTATAATTTAATTAAGTTTCAATTAGGTTTGCAATTCAATTAGGATATGGTTAGGGGTGGGGATCATTTAGCATTCTATTATTTTTAGAGTATGGATTACATTTAAGATTATTGTTATTTTTGTGATATGTATAGATTGATTCATTTTTAACATGATAC
The DNA here is from genome assembly GCA_007258455.2 of Sequoia sempervirens. NCBI lineage: Eukaryota > Viridiplantae > Streptophyta > Pinopsida > Cupressales > Cupressaceae > Sequoia > Sequoia sempervirens. The sequence goes on along the minus strand of VDFB02281492.1, from coordinate 705,224,127 downwards.
TTTTTTTATTAGAGGGGTAAACACTTTTGACAGAGCTAGATGGAACCAATGAGGCTATAGTATGACTAAATTTGGACCTCACTAGACATCTAGATCCCCTTAAGCCATCCTATCACCTTAAATCATAAATCAATTTCTTAAGGGGTCCCAATATGACAATTTCTTAAGGGGATCAAAGAAGTTCTTAAAATTTGATAGTTTCCCAAGGAAACCAAATTCTAACAATAATAAGATCTGCAAGATTATAATATGAATGAGATTTCATGATCTAGGTTGGTGGGTTGAAACAAGAGTAGATCTCAATCAACTATTCCACAAGAAAATGTTCTTCACTAACTTGCAAGTTCATTAAATATTCCAAGGGGCACCAAAACTTTACCCTAAGTTTTGTAAACCCTAAACCCTAAACTCTAAAATATATAAACCCTAAACACTAAACCATTCATTTTGTCCTTAAAGGCTCTTAATGAAATTTGGTTGCATTGGGAAACTTCACCAAATTTTATTCACTTGAGCCATGTCATTTTCTCCTAGGACCTCACTAGACGTAAATCCCCTTAAGCCATACTGTCACCCTAAATCGTAATTCAATTTTCTTAAGGGGATCAAAGAAGTTCTTAAAATTTGGCGATCAAAGTTGCCATCATGATCTAGTTTGCCTGAAACAAGAGTAGATCTCAATCAACTATTCCACAAGAAAAATGTTCTTCACTAACTTGAAAGCTCATTAAATATTCCAAATTCTAAAACCCTAAACCCTAAACACTAAACCATTCATTTTGTCCTACCCAGACATAAAGTGAAATTTGGTTGTCTTAGAAACTACCTCAAATTTCATTCCCTTATGCCATGTAATTTTGTCATAGGATCTTACTACATGTACATCCCTTAAGTTATCCTATTACCCTAAACCCTGAACTCTAAATTTTAAACCCTAAACCCTAAAGCTATCATTTTTTCTTAGGCTCTTAATGAAATTTGGTTGCCTTAGGCAACACCACCAAATTTCATTCCCTTATGCCATGTAATTTTTTCCTAGGATCTTACTAAATATATCCCCTTAAGTTATCCTAAATCCCTAAAACCTAAACTCTAAAGTCTAAACCGTAAAACCTAAAGCCATCATTTTTTCTTAGGCTCTTAATGAAATTTGGTTGCCTTAGGCAACTCCACCAAATTTCATTCCCTTATGCCATGTAATTTTTTCCTAGGATCTTACTACATGTAGATCCCCTTAAGCTATCCTATTACCCTAAACCCTAAACTCTAAAGTCTAAACCCTAAACCCTAAAGCCATCATTTTTTCTTTAAAGGCTCTTAATGAAATTTGGTTGCCTTGGGTAACTTCACCAAATTTTATTCACTTGAGCCATGCCATTTTCTCCTAGGACCTCACTAGACATAAATCCCCTTAAGCCATCCTATCACCCTAAATGTAATTCGATTTTCTTAAGGGTTCCAATATGACATTTCTTAAGGGGATCAAAGAAGTTCTTAAAATTTGGTGATCAAAGTTTCCCAAGGCCCAACCAAATTTAACAATAATAAGATCCTACAAGATTATACAATATCAATAGTTAATTATTTTCATTCAAGTAACATGTGCCTTAGACATATAAATGAGGCTTACATATAATTTTATCATTTGTATTCAATTATTTAAGGCCATTTATATTGAATGGTTTAAAGGTATTTCCTAAACATGTATCTTACATCTTGAAATTACAAATCTAATGCAGGTTCACTCATATCTTAAAGATCACATGGATCCATTCAATAATTTCACAATCCACCTCCATGCCATCCATCTCCAACACCTTCACCCCACCTCCACCACACTCCACCACCTAAAATCAATGAACATGATTGTTTGCAAGCACAAATCAATGCTTCGCTTAGAACCATCCAAGATCAAATCAACATTATTCAAAATGAAGAATGTGTCGCACCTCCTGTGAGGATGTTTGCATCTAGGATGCAAACCCTTGTTGATGTTGTCAGGGCTATGGATGGGATCGTAGATGAGCATCGACAATGGCTAAAGGAGATGAGACCTCATGATTTTGAAAAGGAAAACACAAAGAAATGAAGATCTATGTAGTAGAGAGCCATAATAGTTTATAAGTTAAAACAATGATCTTAAGTAGTTATGAATTTATAAATTGGGTGAACGATGGATATTTTGTGTGATGAATTTATAAATTTGGATCCAAATGGATATTTTTAGTGACATGAACTTATGATTTTGGTTCTAGATGGATATTTTTAGTGACATGGATTTATGAATTTGGTGGAATTTATGAACTTATAATGAATAGTATATAATAGTATATACTTTATGACTATCTGCTAGATCATGATTTCTCCTACTGAAAAATTGTAATATATATGTGTGTGTGTGTGTGTTAGACATAAAATGAGATTTTGTGAACGTTTCAAGTTTATTGTTTAGTATGTATGTGAATGTATTAAAAATTTGCATATATAGTTCTTAAATTTTGAAATTTGTATGTATGTACATAGTTTAGTTTAATGATTTGTACGCATGGAAATTATGCATCATTTTTTTAATTTTAAATGTACATGTGCATACATTTAATTTTGAATTTTGTATGGACATGCTCTTGAGTTGAACAATCAATGTATATATATGTGCATTTCAATTAAATATATGATCTTAATATATATGTTGCTCATCCTATTTTAGTTAAATATATGATCTTAATATATGTATGCACATGGACTATTTTGTATGATTTAATGCAGGTGCACATTTATATCCAGCATATCATGGATGATTTTAACATTGATGATATCATCAATCCACCACCTCAGCCACAGCCAGATTCGCCTCCCTCCCCCCTCCACCTCCACCTAATATGGCACATCCAGTACCTATTGCATGTAACGAGGCTCACTTGAGAGCACGAATAAATGATCAAGTTGCATCCTTACAAAATCAAATCAATGCTATGCAGAGTCCAGCATTGATTCCTCCACATGTGAGACGTTTTGCATATGTAATGCAAAACATTGTTGATTCCATCAGGATGATCAATTCTGATCTTGATTGGCATCGATGAGACAAAGAACAAATGAGACAATTTTATTCTAATGGTCTCTCTTACAAACAAATATTAGACCTTAAAATAACGAAATCCCATCTAGCCCCCTACTTTCTTGACCCTGTTACTCGACAACCCATTCCACCCAACAAATCTAGAATATCCATGAGGTGGTGCATACATCCGTAGATGAGTGCACATTTTTGGGATTGATGGTATATGGTTCTTGATAGTCCCCCACATGCTAATTGGGAGTGCCCATTGTATTTTTTGAGAAAACTGTATGCAGATTTTGTTTTGGGGAAAAAGCCTAATTATTTTGACTTTAGATCATTTCAGGGTGTTGGTGGCGGCATGCCACAATAGAGATTAGGGGCAAGGGTTGATCCCCGATGCCCTGTGCATGTGCAACCCCTTGTTGTTGCTCTTGGTCCTCCCATTCCTACACCTGTACATCATCAAGCTCTTGTCTCAACATTAGGATCCCTTAGTACACTCGCAAGAGACCTTGATCAACACTCTTCTGCAATAGCAAGTGGGGAGCATAGAGACGATGATGATGATGGAGGAGTTTTTTATGGAGCTAGTCTGAGTATCGCTCCAGGAGTGTCGAGGCCCGTCCCCCATATATGTACTAGTTGTCATCAAGTATGCTATGGACCTGATTAGGCCACACCTAGTTCAGGTGGATGGGGAGATTTTGGTAGTTCATCTGGTCGCATCAATTCATTTGTAGAGTTCCTCATAGCAGAGCATCACCCTGAGGACACTACGACACAGATATAAATATGCATCTAAATGTACCTTTATTTTATAAGAATTTTGATGGTTGTATATATCAAAGAAAAGTTTGCAATACATTTTAACAATCAAATTTTTTGGTGTACAGATGACACTAATGATGCAAGGGCAATCATCTATTCCACGAGTACATACATTGACACTGGTCATACTCGGCAACCCTTATGGGGTGTTTTGATTTCAATTTTTAAAACTATATATGAAATCATAAATTATTTAACTTGAGTTTTAAATTTATAATTGAATCACATATATGTTTCAAATATTTATGTTGGTTTAGGTGAGTCAATTGGCATCCACGTCGATTCCTCCTGAGGGATTGTGAAGGACTCCTCCACTATCGAGCATCATAGATCAGGGGCAAGTACATTCATATTGTAAATTTGTTTAAAGTTTACATTAGTATAGTTACAATTTTATGAGTTTTGAATTCACTAGATATATGAAACGCATGCATGTACACTTGTAAATATTATAAGCATTAAATGTCTATGTACATGTATGTCTAGGTTGATACCACAATAAGAATGGGCATTGGGAAAACATTAGATTTTGCGCTACTGTGGAGGCCACCGATTTCTAGGTTGTTTACAAAACTTTCTACACAAAATGTGCAAACTTGAATATATATATATATTAACCTAATTCAATTGCACATGCTTTAATTTTGATCTTGTAGGACTTTGTTAGTGCAACTTTTAGCCCTGACCCAAACATAGTTACACCACCAGGAGGACATGTAATGCAGGTTTCAGATCAAATGGTAATTTATTTATTTTATTATATTTAAAGTCAATTATAAATTTTAAATTGAATATATACATAATATGATATTTTTACATATTCTTTTTCTTTTATAGCATGAGACACATCTTGTAGTTAAGCATGTATAGACAGGTCCTGGAGAAGAGCCTAGTGCACAACCTCAGAATACGGTACAATTAAAATATGATAAATTATAAATTAAACTAAATTAAAAAAATTAATTGTAGAGTTGTACATCTAATTTGAATTTCTTTGTCTTGTTTATGTAGATTGATTTAAAGAATTTAGAGGTTGCTTCAAGTGCACCAAGCATCCAGACATAGATATGATGGTAATTTAATTTTATGATGGATTATAAATTAAATTGTCATTAAATCATTTTTTATTCTCTTACATCTAATTTCATCTTTCTCTTATATAGAATGTTTCAGGTCATCCACATAGTCCCATGGTGTGAAGAGGTCTCTTGATTATAGAGACAGTACATGACCTAGAAACATGTGATTTTATGTGTTATATTTGTTTATTTCATGGACTATATTCTTTGTTTATCATGTACTCTATTGGACTTTATTTCATGTGCTTAATATATTGGTTTCATGCACTTAATATGTTACATAAATTATGGACTTTATTATTGTTTGAAATTTTAATTTACACATGTACATTTATGCATTTTATGTTCATAGTCAAGACATTAATATAGGAAATTAATGTGAAATTTATGATCATCATAAATTAAATTAATAGGACATTTTAATATTTATACTTTTGCAAATTTAGTGATTTCATACATGATATACATGATATGTACACATTCAATAAATAGCGATAATTACTCAATGAACTTATTCAATTCACGCTAATCAATAATCAGTTAATAAATCATAATTTACAAACAAAAGGAATCTATTTATATACCAAAAGGATAAAATTTTAAGAAATAAACAATACCATAGAAGATTAGAGAATAAAAGCATTAATAAATACTATAAATAATAGTTCATCTAACACTAATTTATAAGTTGTCAAAACAAATAATGACGTCTTAAGGGGGTGTCTAAAGGAGTCATAATAGAACATCTTAAGGGGATGTCTTAAGGTTATAACACGTCTTAATGGGATGTCTAAAGGGGTCATAATAGAGCGTGTTAATTAAGGGGATGTCTTAAGGGTCTTAAGGGATGTCTAAAGGGGTCATAATAGAATGTGTTAATTAAGGTGTCTTAGGGTCTTAAGGGATGTATAAAGGCTCGGCACAGAACATGTTAATTAAGGGATGTCTTAAGGGTCTTAAGGGGATGTCTAAAGGGGTCATTAACGTGGTTAATTAAGGGATGTCTTAAGGGTCTTAAGGGGATGTCTAAAGGTCATAATAGAACGTGGTTAATTAAGGGGATGTCTTAAGGGGTTTTAAGGGGATGTCTAGCAATAAGTAATAGAACATGTTAATTAAAGGGGATGTCTTAAGGGTCTTAAGGGGATGTCTAAAAGGGTCACACAGAACGCAGCACTAAGGGGATGTCTTAAGGGTCTTAAGGGGATGTCTAAAGGGGTCATAATAGAATGTGTTAATTAAGGGATGTCTTAAGGGGTCTTAAGGGGATGTCTAAAGGGGTCATAATAGAACATGTTAATTAAGGGGATGTCTTAAGGGGTCTTAAGGGGATGTCTAAAGGGGTCATAATAGAATGAGTTAATTAAGGGGATGTCTTAAGGGGTCTTAAGGGGATGTCTAAAGGGGTCATAATAGAACGTGTTAATTAAGGGGATGTCTTAAGGGGTCTTAAAGGGATGTCTTAAGGGGTCTTAAGGGGATGTCTAAAGGGGTCATAATAGAACGTGTTAACTAAGGGGATGTCTTAAGGGGTCTTAAGGGGATGTCTAAAGGGGTCATAATAGAACATGTTAATTAAGGGGATGTCTTAAGGGGGTGTCTTAAGGTCTTAAGGGGGTGTCTTAAGGGGATGTATTAAGGGGTCACAATACGTCTTAATGATATAATTGATTTAACAATAATGTATGCATGATATTTAGTGATTATACACATAAACATAAAGTTTCAAAGTAGGAAAACATGCACATTTAAGAAATAAAATATATAGAATATTGATTTGATACATAGAAGTACATAGAGTATGTTTAATTTTGTAAGTATGTATGTTTATATACATGTTTAATTTTGTTTATATACATGTTTGTAGGTTGAATCCAGGCATCCTCTCCTTTTTGTTTCAAAGTATGAGATCAATGCAATGATGGCTTTAGGATACAACAAATGACAATAAATCAACTTTAAAAATTAATGTCTAGGCAATATCAATATGTAATCAAAACATGTATTTAAATATAATTTAACTAATAATTACTTGTTTTTACCAAGTATTCCATGTTGTCTGAATCTGCATGGACTAGATCCTTTTTGTGATTATGCCTTAAGGATATATAAAAGAACAATTTAAATCAATTTCAACTAATAACACACTTGACCAATGTCAAAACATGTATTTAATGTATTTAAAAGGAAAAAATAAAACTAAAACTATATATTTACCTATATTTACTTATTCCATTGTACCATCTCTCAAGATTCTAATGCATCTATGATTGCCTCAGTGCTCTTCCATAGAAATTGACCATAGCAATTTTTTTTAAGGTCTTCCTGACATCTGTTTTATATTTGTTGCCACCACCAAATGTGAATAATGTAAATCTTTTATGTGTTTCATAGTCTTTGAATGTAGGTAGACCATTCTTTCTTCTCAAATATTTCTAGCCAAGTGCGAAAGAACCACCCGATCCTATTGGAAAACAAGTTCAAAACCATCATCAAATAATTTCTCAAAATTTTCTAAGGGATCAAAGACTTGTTCTAAAAAATTGCTTAAGGGGATCTAAAACTTGTTATCAAAATTTTCTTAAGGAGGTGTCTTAAGGGGATCACCGTACCTGTTGGATAATGAAAGCCATCATCGTCTTCTCGAGGTGTTATCAACTTATGTTTAGTTTCCACACAACGAACCAACCAATATTTTGTTTTCTCTTCATTCCCCTCAGGTGCAATAACATACACATGTCCTGCCAACAAAATTCAATTCAATAACTTGTGCATATCCATATAAATAATTTAGTATTAAAAAATAACTCAATAAAGTGAAATAAAATGAAATAAATTGAATTAAAATTACCTTCTTGTAGAAGGTCTGAAACACGGTCATAATCTTCAGATGCAAACAATTGATCATTTTCTTCAATAGTTCTTTCATATTGATTATGTACTTTTGCAGGTGTCAATGATCTTTGCTCCCACTGTTCAACCCATTCTATATTTTCGCAAGCTTCCCAATCTCCTAAGATACAAAAATGGCAAAAACATGCAAGCTCCCTTGTCCAAATAGTCCATGTGCTTGTTGTCACACTCCTAAATGAATGCCATTTAGTAGATCCACTAATTGTCTCACAATCAACTCTAGATACAATTTTCTCTTCTTCCACCAACCAAAAGAATCGATGAACTATAGAGTAATCACTCGAACTAGGTGCAGATAATCTTCTATTACAGCAATCCAAAATCTCATGTGCATTTTTAAATTTTACTGAATCCTCAAATTTTAATTGTTCTCTAGAAAGAATTATTTTGACACACGCACTAGCTCCATCATGTTCTCCTTTACCATGCCCAGTTTCAAAAAAACTCCATATATGCTAGACATTAAGTTCCTTGTGAACCCTACTTAACCAATAGAACATTCTAGCATTTTTTAATTGCCCCATACAATTACCTGACCATATGAGGTGTTCTTTCATATGGATTCCTCTTTCTCTTAAATTTCTATAAAATATACTAAAAATATTGAACAAACTCGATGAGTGTAACCGATCACTCTCAAATAAAAATGATACTCCCTCAAAAAATTTCTATCATCCTCGGTGCTATCATTTGAATGTCTATAAACAATATGGACAAACATAGCTACTTGCACTGAATTATAATATTGAGATTGAATTTCCTCTTGCGGAGTGAGAGTATAATTCTCCACAAAATCAACCACTGAAAGTATAGTACCAATTGGAAATGTGTTTCTACATGCGCGAAATTGGCCATCAAGCCATCAAGCATGTTCATAGTGCAAACATATTTTGGTACAATTTTATTATTAAATTCACTCATAAATGCATGCACACTAACTTTTTCGTAACTAAATCACAATGCTTTCCTATTTTTCCATCTTTTAAAGAATAGTGAACATTCCTAAATCTTTTGACATCTACTAATTGTTGTCCAAAATCATGATCAACACTTTCATGCAAAAAAAATCTTAAAAATGAAAGATTTCCACATTTAATGCATTATCCAGAAATTCAATAACTTAAATAAAATAATTTATCATTAGATTTTTCACAAAACAAACTTGAAATAAACTCTCTTATTGCTTCAAGTGGCATATCAATACCACAATCTTGTATAATCATGTTAGTATGCAAGGTACAACGTATATATCGAAAAACATCATAAAAATAACGAAATTGAACATGTATTCTACAACAACAAGATATTCGTTGCTTATTAATTTTTACATACCAGGGTTTACATTTTTGAAAAGACTTTTGACTTATTTTAATATTACCAGGTAACACTAAATCGCTACAAAATTTTCTATAAAATTTAGTTTGTGTTGTATCTAATAGGTGTTTTGGGTGAGGATCACAAACTATGGACCCCACCCTTAATTTTAAAACATCTCTAGCATTAGATGAAACCCTAGTATTATCATGCCAATATTTTTTGATCAAATATTTAATTTCAATATTCAATTTTATATCAGACCTCCGTAGTCATCCACTAAAACTCCAACATTGATTGATAGGATCATTTTCTATACTTTCTCTTCTTTTTGTCGCTCTTAGTAATGTTTTTAGGATGCATTTTTAAAACTTCACTAATATTGCTTACCATTATTTTATTCAAAGTTGTTTTAGTAACTATAGCAGTAGTTATAGCTCCTCTTGCTGCATTTTTATCTTTAGATCAACTATTTTTCCCAATAGATTGAATGGCACTAGCAATAGTAGACATAACATGTTTTAATGATTGATCTTTTCTTTTTGGTTTAACATAAAATCCTAACCTTTTCATTACTTTCCTCATTTTTTGCATTCTCATCAATTACATCATTAGTTGACATTGAAATGCAATTTTTTTACAATAAAAGAATTTGGTGTATATTCTATTCGCATGTGTTCTTATTTGCCTCCAAGAAATTTGACTAGAAAGATTATCGAAAACACCACTTCCAATTTTAAAAAAAGTATTTTCATTAAATTCAACATCACATTCTAGATTTTCATCTTCATTTTCATCTCCATCTTCATTTTCATTTACATTTTCATCTTAATTTTCATCAACAAAACAGTTTTCATTTTCATTTTCATCAACAAAACGGTTTTCATTTTCATTTTCATCAACAAAACGGTTCTCATTTTCATTTTCATTTTCATTTTCATCAATAAAACGGTTTTCATTTTCATTTTCTTGAACAAAACGTTTTCATTTTCATTTTCATTCTCATTTTCATCAACAAAATGGTTTTCATTTTTATTTTCATCTTCATTTTCATCAAAAAATGGTTTTCATTTTCATTTTCTATTTTCATCAAAATATAGGTTTTGTTTTCATTTTCAAGAAATGATCATTTTGATTTTCATTTGCAACAAAAGCATTTTTTCTTTTTGCTTCAACAAATTCTATAAAAGTTTCATCTCTTTTGAATATAGTCAATGTCAACATCATTAAGTCCAACATCTTGTAAAACTTCTACATACAAATTCTACCATTTCACTAACATGTGGATTTGAAGACGACTGGATTTGCATATTGAAACATTCTCCATAGCATTCAAAGAGGGATTTGAAGACATAGTAGGACTTGTTTGTATAATCATATTCTTCTCCAAATTGACTCCTTGCAAATTACCTTCACCTACAACCATGGTATCCTCAATGTTTTGATCTTCAATAGTTGTTGAATTGGTTGCTCCACCATCATTCATTGATTTCATTCTCATTCTTCTTTCTCTTTGTCTTTGTCTCTCTTTTTCTCTATTTGCTTCAACTTCTTGAGGAGTCAATGTCTTTCTTCTCTTATTACGAGCTTTATCTCCCATAATTATAAAATTAGCAAGCACAAATGAATGTTAATTTAGTGAAATACTTCAAAATATTCAATCCAAATTGGAAGTTGAATACCTATAAGGACAAAATTCTTCCTCTTGTGTTCCTCAAAACAAGAAGAAACTACCACAATTCCACTTTAAAAATTGTTTTCTTCAAGCTTCCTTTGAAAAATTCAATCCATATTGCAAATTGAAACCTTTTGTTCCTCTAAACAAGCACAAAAATAACACAATTTCACTTCAAAAATGGTGTAGATGATGCTATGTTTGATAAAATCAACCAAAAATCAAGTTCACCACCTGTAAATACAATAACTTATGAAAAATAATTCACTTTTAGTGCTCTCGGCCGTACATTCATAGTTGTAGACTTCACAGTAACTCTCCATAGTGTATTTAAATAAAATAAATGGGATCCCGCTTACTATAATACGAGATCCCGATTATTAAATGGGATCTCGTTCATGGGAATTGAATGTCAGAGCCATTGTAAAGGCAACGGGATCCCGTTCCATTCACAATTGTCTGAATACTGCCATATGAGGAACGGGATCCCGATTATAATACAGGATCCTGTTTATTAATAAACGAGATCTCGTTTTATAATTGAGATCCTATTTTTTAAAATTTGAATTTTGTTTTGCATTGTGGTTGGGTTTTTGCCTAGGTTTTTGGTTTGGGAAAAGCGTTGGAAGTCTGAACCTAGGCCTTCAACTTGGTTTGACCTGCAAGTTGAAGGTCCTAATAATGTCAAAGAAAAATATCAACTTTGAACATATGGCTGACGACCTTTTTTGGAGAATTTTTTGACAAAATTAAAACCCATTTTAGATGAAACAATGCATATTCTAAATATGTAATTTGTTTTGCAATTGAATTATTTTTTCTATTTTTCAATTAATTTCTAATAAAATTGGTCCATAAACTTTAAATATCAGAGTTTTTTACTATTTTAATAACTTTTGATCAACATAACATTTTGACAAACGGATTGCACGAGAACAAAATTCAGACAATTCTTTTCAATTTAAAAAATAAAATCAAAAAATGATAAATTTAGGTCATCTTATGCATGTCGTACATGATGATTTTTCAAAACGACAAATCTGCCTAATAAAAATTTAACCAAAAAAAATCAATAAAAAATTACAAAAAAATATCAAGAACAAGCTTCAGTGAGTCATAAAACTTTTCCCAAAAGCATTTAGAAAAATATGATAATTTAAGTCAAAATATGGATGTCGTACACATGCATGGTATGGTAAAAAAAAGACTTTTAAATAGTGGTTATTAGAAATGCCTATTAAAACTCAATTTGTACAATCTGGGTATTGAAATAAATTATATATTTGGAAACTAGACTCTGAGCACTACATTTTATGATTAGTGACTTTGTTAAAGATTTCATCTCTAGGTGCTTCAAATTTTAAGGTCAAATGTGTCAAATTCTAAAAATCAGGAAAAACACTTCCACTTTTTGGCAAAAAAGTAGACTAAACTTCTTGCACACACCCTATTACTAATATATAAAATATTATATAACTAATTAATATTACTAACATATAAAATATTTAAATATTATCTCTTTCCCTCTCTCTCTCTCTCAAATTATTCCCCTCCTAATTCTCTCTCTCTCTCACACACTCCTATGTCTCTCCACTCTACCCTTAGCCCTCTACCCTTAAATTTTAAATCCTTAAAACCTTAAACCCTCTAACCTCTATCTCTCTCCCACTCCCTCCCTCTCTCTCTCTCTCAAGACTCTCCCTCATCCCCCCTCTCCCTCTCTCAGGTCTCTCTCTCACTCACTCCCTCTATCTCCCTCTCCTCTACCCTTAACCCTAAACCATAAACCCTTAACCCTTGAACCCTCTACCCTCTACACTTAACCCTTAAACCTATATCTCTCTCCCACTGCCTCCCTCCCTCTCTCTCTCAAGTCTTACCCTCCTACCCCCTCTCCCTCTCTCAGGTCTCTCTCTCTCACTCCTATACCTCTACCCTCTACCCTTTTAACCCTCTACCCTCTATCTCTCTCCCACTCCCTCCCTCTCTCTCCCCTCTACTCATAACCCATAACCCTAAACCCTAAACCCTTAAGCCCCAAACCCTTAAACCCTCTACCC
>VDFB02281492.1:705187656-705211097 GCA_007258455.2 Sequoia sempervirens | reverse complement strand
GTAATGGGGTTTCCCTTGTCAAACCACAACCCTAGTCATAGTGTGTCATCAGTCCATGTTCAGTATGTCTTGTTCTATTGTCAACATTTTCCTTGATATTTATTTATCTTGCAAGGTTTGCGTTGTGGAAATTAATGATTCAAATGTTTTAAATGATTATTTATTTATTTTATATTAATGTTGTTAGAAGCTCTATATGTGATTTAATTAATTTAATTTAATTTATTTGGTAAAGTAATTTAATCCTTGTGATTAAATTTATTTTATTAAGTAAATCAATTAATTGATTAAATTTATTTAGAAAGTATTATGTGAATTTTAATTATAAATTGAGTAAAATAGATGATATTAATTTGTGAAGTTTGAATTATTAAAATAAAAAATGTCTTGTAAATATCAAAAGGGAAATATCTAAGTTGGTTAAAAGATATTTCATTTTTGACGTGTGTTAGAAAATTTATTGAACACTCTTGTTGAGAAATTATTCTGGGAGAGAATAATCGACATTAATTGGAAGAGGTAAGAGGCTACTTCATGGAAATGGAAAGAGGGATATTTGGAGAAATGGGTTGTTGAAGATTGAGGAAGGTTCTCAGGAAGTTCTTGGCTTTGTATTATTTGCATCTTTCTAGAAGTGGTGATTTTGGAAAAGGCTTTGGAAATTGAATTTTGAAGGCGAGCTTTTGCTTCAAATTTCATTTCTTCAAGCTTCTAGATAACAGGTTCTTTTATTGTTTTATTTATTTTGTTAATTTGGAAAGATCATCTGTGCAAGAAGATTTTATGTTTCTGTAGAAGCTTTGTGTATTTTGTAAGAATTGAAAGATTGTTTGTACAAGAGGATTTGTTAATGTTGTAGAAGCTTAATTTTAATTTGTAAATTTGTAAGGCTTCTATGTTTGAAAATTTTCCCGTGAATATTTTAGTGCTTCTGTAGAAGATTTTATAGTGAAATAAGAGAGCCTCTATGAAATTGTTTTTAAAACAATAGAAAATTTTATAAGTCTTTGTAGAATAGATTTGAAAATATTTTTGTTAAAATTGGGTAAACTCTTATTTGTAGGTCTTTATTATTTTGTAAATTTGTAAAGCTTCTGTGTTTGGAAATTTGTCTTAATTCTTAGAAGCTTCTGTAGGGAAGTTTTTTTTAAACAATAGAAAATTCAAAGGGAAAACAACAAAAGGATTTAAATCTGTGAAATTGTGTATTGAGAAATCCTCTATTAGAAATTAAAATAATTTCTGTAGAAAAAATTTACATTTAAAACTTTCTCTTCGAACAATATTTCTAAGTTATTTACATATATATATATATATATATATATATATATATATATACTCTATATATATATATATATATATATATATATATATATATATATATATATATATATATATATATATATATATATTTAATATGTATATGTATATGTATATAATTGAGAATATATACATATACATATTTATATAAAATTATGCATCTGTGATTGTGAAAAATTTATGTAGAAACTTTATTTTTTTAAAAATGGAATTGAATAAAACGTACGACGTTTATTGAAAAAAATTGTAGGAGGCCATATTTTAATGGAGGTTGGGGGGGAGTTACGTCCCCCACAGCCGCTCCCATTGGAGGGGGGCGTGCAACTACTATGGAAGTGCTCTCCACATAGTTGTGGAGGAGGCGTTGTCATAGGTAGCGCATCCTCCCATGGGAGGTCGCATGCTTGTGACCTACGCTGCCTCGTCCACTTTCATATTGCGATTTTTTTTTATTTTTTTTTAATATATAAGTATATTATATATATATATATTATATATATATATGTAATATGTGATTTTGGATTTGTAAATTATTTTTAAATAAATAAATATTATATATTTACATTTATATATAATTATTTGTATTTATACATTATAATTATATAGATTTTCAATATATATATATATTTAAATAGATATTGTATTATTAAAAATGTTTTAAATGAATAAGTAGAGGATTTTATAATGAAATTATTTTAATAGAGAAGTTTATTTTTATTTATATGCGTAATTGTCGAATTGGAGTTAAACAAATTTTTAATTTCCTTATTATTTTAAATGGAATTATATTTAAATTGGTTTATTTAAAAAAATGTATTATTGTTTTATTGGATTTAGGAAATCCTAATGATAGATTCATTTACTACATGAATTTGTTTGTTAAGTGGTGTTTACTTCTGTTCACATTAGTTGGGTAAGTGGGTTTGTTATGATTATATAAGTCTTCCAGATAATGCAACTTTATGAGGGGGTTGTTATATGTGTTGGTTCAACCCTTTGATTTACATTGGGTAGTGCACATGGATGTAATTCAATTTGAACACCTGGTTACTATGAACATGATGTGTGATTCAGTTTGAGCACCTGGTTACTATGAACGAGATGTGTGAGTCAGTTTGAACACCTGGTTACTACGAACGAGATGTGTTTTCCTTTGTAGTATGGTTGATATGTTATTGGTTTTGTGCACCTTGTCTACCCATTGGTTTGTGTATTAGATCCTTGTGTTGTCAGTAGGAGAGTGGCTCTTTGTGGGGGTCTGACACATGAAGGGGCACTAGGGTAGCTCACTGAGAGTTTAACCAAGTGATAACTTAATTAATTAGGAGGTTTGGGTAGTTCCACACATTAATTTAGATAATGTATCCTCACTCATGGGTTCAAGTGCTCGTTTATGCTTGGGATAAGTGGGAAGGCCTGAAATGGCAAGGTCAACTGACTGGTCTGACTGGAAGGTATGTTGATACCACATAGTTTGTATGGGTGTCTAGTGGCCGGTAGAGGCAGCCAGGGTAACTCAGAATGGTGGTCCAAGAGCCTAGGAAGGTTATGCTAGGGTAACCCATAGAAAATTATGTGTGACACTCCTCCTATGACTACAATATATTTTTTGAAAGTGATAAACTTGATTCTTTTACTCTAGAAGCAATGTAATCTTTATGTTATGTTTTGTATTTGTGTAGTTTAGTCTTGAGTTTTCTTGTGTCTAGAGGTAGTTGGTTTTGTGTAGGAATCCCTTTTACTATCTCCTGGCATGGGGGGTGGGCCTTCAGGTACCACTTGGTTGGGTGGAATGTGCACCTTACACCATTGGGTCCCTATTTCATGTTTGTGATGGCGGGTACTTCCTGATTGGAGAGCTTGTGTGTACCAATGGATATGTACTTTGTCTTATGTCTCATTTGTATTAGTGGGATACCTTGTATATGTACTACTCCTTAATTGTATTACAGGAGGAATTTTGTATCATTGTAATTGTAATAATATTGTTTAATTTTCCTCATTTTTGAAATGAGCTTTGTAATTGTTTTATGAAATGAATGCAAGCTATAAATGGTTTGTTTATGCACTTTGTATCTTATGAGATGAATTAAATGTTTTGAATTTATGTAATTTAAATTCATGAGGAATATTTATATGCTATGGTTAGATTACTTATGTATGTGGGATTCAAATGTATTGTTTTGTCATGTAGATTAGAGAATGTATGCATTAGTGTTTTTCATATTACATATTAATATTACACTTTAAAAAGTTGTTACACTTTCCATTGTTTTTTGCATCATTATTTAAGTTATGTGGTGGGGCATTACAATACAAAAGATATATATTCAAAAATATTTCAAATCTTTTCAATAGTAAACTCCAAACCCTACATAAATTCAATTCTAATGAAAAAATATTTCATTCCTATACTAGGAACTAAAGCCAAAAACCCAATATAAGCACATAAAGCCATAATCATGACAGCCCAAGTTTCTCCATATGACCAAAGAGCCAAGAAAAAACACCCAAAATAAATACTTTGTTGCACATGACCATATAATGTAAGAAGACTTCCATGCATGAGGATTATGACATACTATCAAATAGGATCTACAAATCAAAATCATTTTAAAAGTATCCAAATGATTAATTCCAAAACATTCCATCTTTCAATCCTTAAAATATATATTTTCTCTTGAAAACAAGATCAACTACAAAAATTCCATTAAACAAGGATTAGTAATTGGAAAATTGTTGGAAAATAGATTCCCTCAAGCTTTCCAAGATAATAAATCACAACTAAAGAAATACCAAAAACCTTAAACACCATGAATTCTTCATATCCAATAAAATGTAAGCAATATGTAAGCTCATGCAAGTACATGAAAATCACATATATGCATATGCAAAACATGGAACTCAGCTCCGATACCAATTCAAAGGGAAAGATGAACACAAAATGACTTTTGAGGACCAATATACACTGTTAGTATCTTATTTCTCTTTCTAAACTAGATTCCAACTACTTTATACAAGCACATACTACTATGTCATTAAATCAAAAATTGACATAATTTTGATTTCCCATAACATTAACCCTTAGAAGAAAGATAATGTAGTTTGTACATCTATGTAAATTTTAGCAACATAAAAAGATATAAATCAATACTTTAAAAAGATGAAAAAAAATGAATAGAAGAATAAAAGATAAAATATAATAAGAACCAATATACATGAGGAAAATACTTTTAGGTAAAAATCCCACACTCTAAAGTATCAAACCAATATTTTAATCTAAAACAAACACTGTTATAATACAATTTTAGGATCTAAACCTTAAAGTGGAGATTTACATATTTATCTTCTCTAGATAAAATTGAATATCATAACTCTATAATGAAAAATTCTCCTCTCAACTCCTCAAGAAAACTCTCATATTTATAGAGCACTAAGATAGATGCCTAAAATGTATCCTCAATCTTCTACAAATCCAATATCTGTAAAAGATCAAAAAGTATGAGTTTTAACTTAACCTGTTAATCCAAAACAACCTTATCCTCATCTTGGGCATTCATATTCATGAAAAAAAATTTATCCATATCTTTTCCATATCTTATCCATACCCTGGGTGCCTAGATAATATGAAGGTAAAATTTACTTTATTCCTCTTTAATTTTTATATAGAAACTATTAACTGAGACTCTCAAGCAAACATAGGAAGTTTCCAAAATAATTTTATCACCAATATGGAAATATGTGTCATCATCTCCTAAAAAATAGAACCTTCTAGATTAGGCTCCAAATTCTTAAAAAGTAGGGATCTTTCCAAATTTCACCACTTACTGTCTAGGATTCCATGTCAACAATAGGACCCACATAATGAATGGGAACTTAGGAAGTTTAATACATTTGGAAAAAATAATATGCAGCTAATAATAAATTAATTAATGCTAAGACTCAATGTTTGATACACCTTAATCCCAACAATATTTAATGAAAATAAAGGATTGAATGAATGGTTGGTTATTTTCTTTGAGCTAATAATGTTCAAAGTACATATATAATATATGTGTGATTTTCTAGATATTCTACTAAAGTTTAATTTTGTCTTGTTAGAGAACATTTCTATTTTTAGTAAAATTATTCAAGAACATCTACAAAATATTCTACTCAAATTTGAAAGGTTGAGAGAAGAGAAATCACTACTCAGTGTGAAGAAGTGTAACTTCATGAATATATAATTGGTATACCTGGGATTTGTAATGATATCTAAAGAATCAAATATGGATTCAAAAATTTCAAGGAAATTGTGGAGTGGCCTACCTTGGTGAGTGTAAGGGAAGCAAGATTATTTTTTGGTTTAATATTTTTTTATAGTTAATTCATAAAAAAAATAGTGGCATTTATACTTTGTTAATAAATATAGTGAGGGGAGACAAGAAATAGTTCAAGTGGACTTCTAGAATAACAATAGTTTTGAGTTGATGAAACGGTGGTAATAGAAAAACAAATGTTAGTATTGTTATATTTTAATAAAGTCTTACAAGTTGATTATGATGTAAGAGGAAATTCAATAGGAGAAATGTTATTGCAGCAAGAAATAATAGTAATGTATTTTAGTGAGAAAATGAATGATGCAAGGAAGAGATGTACTTGTTTTATGATTAGTAATTATATGTCATAATTTAGGTTATAAATAAGTGGTTGTATTACTTACTACCAGAAAGGATTTTATAGTGCATACAAATCATCTATCATTACATTGTGTAAATGGTTTGGTTAAGATAAATCAAAGAGAAGTGAGGTGTTTAGAGATCATGCAAGGTTACATGTTTGTGCTAAAGCATAGGAATTGGAAGTCAAATAAATTTATCAATATAATGAGCAAAAGATAGAATATGTTAAAAAAAATGAGGGTACTGCCAATTGGTTTTGAAGAATTAAATTTCTTACATAAATATGACCATTTTTGTGGAATTCTAGAAGACATGTAAGGATATAGTAAGCATGGGTAGGAGTAGGTAACTTTATCATTTGATATAGGATGAGATATTATTCAATAGTAGTCAATTTTGTATCCCTAAAGCTCAATGATGGAGAATTTAATCAAGGAAAAGCATAGTTATAAATTATCATGTTATTTTCGAACAAATAAGATAGTGCATTGATGAGTGAGAACTATTTTCTTCATAGATATATAAAAGGATTTGAGGAAATTTTGTAATGTTCTAGAACTTATAAAATTTCAAAAAGGAATAGGTACTATTTTTTATTCTATTAGCCATTACTAATCATAACAAATCTTCAGAACATTCGAGTATTGAATTTTTATTGAAATTTCATAAAGCATAGAGAGGACATGATTCAATATTTGTATTTGTAGATAATTCAAAAAATATGGTGTATTTCATCCCATATAAGAAGAATAATAATGTGGTGTATATATTTGTTCTATTTTTTAAATAATTTGTATGATATTGCATTGCTTTCCATGCAATATTATTTCACATAGAGATACTTATTTTCCTAGATACTTTCAAAGATATTAATGAACAATATGAAGGTATATTTCAAATTTAGTTTAACATGTCACTTATAGAATAATGGTTAGATAGAGGTGGTGAATATAATCTTAGTTAATTTATTGATATTTTTGGTTGGAGAGAAGAATAGAAATTGGGATAGGATAATAGAATGAGAAATATTTGAATATAATAATTCAATGAATAAAAATATAAGAAAAACATCATCTACTGGTACATATTGAAATATACGAATGAATAACAACTTAGTATACTTTTAAATTACATTCCTTTCCAATTTCATACTACATAATTTTCCCTTTCTTATCTAATGATATACTGTTCTAAGTACATAGTGCTAACACTAGAATGTAAAATTATTTAGAATTTTCAACATAATTATCACTTTTTGAGTCAATTTTTATTGTATAGGGGAGACAGATGTGTAGGTCAACATGGCACACTAGTGTCTCATACAAATTTCTAATGAAGGAGCATCCTAGGAAAAGAGAAATCATGCATCTTCTTTCTATGTTTGACCAAATAAGGGACAACATGTTCTATCGATGAAACCTTGACATATCAGTGTGACCTTCCTACAAGTCCTAATGACATACCGGTAACAAGGGTGCATGGAGTTACATCGACACGAAGACTACCCATCGGTAGGAAAACATTTAGTGTTACATCGATTGGCTGATATCCTTGGTTGGTGGTACGTATATCATTGGCATGAGTGAGCTTCATCAGTGGGATGCTAACTTTGGTCTCCCCAATGGACCAATATCATTGGGACTCTTGTTTGTCGGAAGGAGTCAAGCTTGAGTCTCATTGATGGCATGATGGTGAGAAGTGAAATCGGTTGCATTCGTCGATGAAAATGCTTCATATCAGTGAGAGGTGTTGATGAGTCTCCCCAATACAACGATGATAGATAGTCCTTCATCAGGAGGACTTGGATGTATTAGTAGGATGGGAGAGCGAGTCTCAACAATGGGGCGATGACTATGTGGAATCATATCATGATAGCAAGTTGATTGGTGTGATCAAACTTCATTGACCAGACTCTTGAGATGGTTCTAGTGACACAACGATAAGGAGACAATGGTGGGGAAGTGACCGAACAATGAGTTGAAGAGTTAGGGTATGACATGTGGCAGAACAATACTCGATGTATTCCACATCATTGTTGTGGAATACCTATCTATTGGCCAACTCCGTGGAGCTATTGATTATGATAAAAATACTTGGGGATATCGAGTGTTGATTGGATGGCAATGGATACTATGACATGAAGAGCAGGAAAGAATGAGACCAACCTAAAGAATTTAAAAGATATATAAGCGTCGAAGGGATACATGTTAGACAACAGTGAGGGAGTTGTAGAAGATCATACAGTTTCAAACGAAGGTTGGTTTAGATCTGCAATCTGTATATGCATGTAAGAAGCCCATAAGATGGAATGTTACTCTGTCATGGAATTCTAGTAATAAAGGTTATTTTGTTGTGCAAACCTGGTTGTTTCATGTTATTCTTATCTATAAGGGGACTACCCTTCATGATTTTCAATTTCAATTCTTGTTGGAAAGAGTTACTTTCTCATGAATATTTCAAAGTAAGGCCTCTACATGGCAGTCATGCAATATAGACAGACTCGAATTCCCATTTCAAAAAGAATAAAAAAATGGAAAAGAACTAACTCTATTAATTCATTCTCTTATTCTTATGACCATGCCCAAATATTAAAGCTTTATTATTTTCTTTAAGATACTTTGATGCTCTAAATGAAAAAAAAACTGTTAGGATATTGCATGTAACATTTTTGAGGTAAGATTAAGGAAGAAAACACTATGAAAGTAATTGTAGCACTCTTGGGGGTTTTTGGAAACTTCTAGGTGATAAATTTCTATTTTTGTTGTCTCCTTACTATGATAAATATTTTTATGCTAGAATTGTTATATAAATTTGGTGTTAGCATAATAAATTTTAGATCATTTTTATATCTTTGGTATCATATATTTTCAAAAAAATACTTTTATCATTCCCATCAACATTATAAAAAATCATGGTTTTTCGTGTCGATTGAAATACCAAAATGGGGGTTTGACTAAGGGAAGACCCTAAAAACATTTCTTATTATTTTGTTGTGTGTATGAATCCAAGTTAGAAAAATGTTGTAGACTTGGTGATACCCTTTTATTTTTAGTGTTTTCACTTAAATTTTGGTTGGATGTTATAGCTTGTATTTTGCATATTTAAGTATATTTCATACACAATGGACTTGTAATATTTTTCTTATGTGTGTGGGAATATATTTTTAGGTATTAAACACTTTATTTTTACATCCATATGGGATGGAAATATGCTACAAGGATTTCAATGTTAGACACTAGTGTTTGTGGTTGAGGCTTCCATAAAGCTCAATAATCATTGTCAAACCATTTACATTTTATTTCTATATATTTAGATTCTAATTATTGTTATAAAATATGATGTTTTTAGTAGTTTGTTATAATTCGATATTGGCATTGTATCTAAATTTTAATATATTATCTCTTTTAGTTATAATTATCTATATAATAAAATTTGTTAGATAGGTGAAAGAGCCTTAATTCATCCTAATGATAGCATATGGTATTATTTTTTAAGGAAAAAATATTTCTTTGTAAAAAAATTGTACACTACATTTTTGTGAATGTGACCCTATTGAGCATAAACTCATTTTATATAATACACAATAAAAAATTTCTAATAAAAATTTAGAACCTCTTATTCCTTTCTCTATATGAATGATAGTTAGATTGGTTGTTGTAAAAACTCTTATGATCTTTACAACATAGTCTCTTCACTATAGTGACTTAGTAAGAAGCATTCAAAATTATGATATATCACAATCAAAACCATTCAACAAACATATCTAGATTGGAAAAAAATAATCAAGAGAACAATTTACAATTGGAATTTCAAGCTCCCTTCATAGTCACATTTTTGTTGATCTTGCTTCCCCATCATTAAATTATCCTCCTTCATATGGTGGAGTTGATTATGAGCTTATTTTCAAGTTCCATTTGAAAAAATTCATTCATTAGATGATAATTTATTAGATTTTATTTTATTTTTCTTGATAACACTCTAAAAAAGGAAACACCTATTATGAATACAATCTGCAATATGGTAATATCATAGTCTAAAATATTTGAATTTCTTCATGGATTAGTGCATACTGTTTACAACAATGTCCCATCCTACACTTCTATCTAAGGAAGAATACAAGATGCACAATTCAATGTTACTAGCACATAGACTTCTATGTCCATGGCAACTATCCATTATTCATATGGTAAAAACAACACTTATGGTTATAATGGTTGTGCATTTTCATAAATTTTCATCGTGTTTCCTCAAAACCAATCCCAATGCTTCCTAACCTTTTATCTCTGCAATCTCCACATCTACTGCTCCATAATATTATACTATCCATATAGCCATATATTAGATCTTGTAGTTAACCAACTCTTATAAAATGTAAGCCACATTACTATTTTCAATGTTCTCTTTTTCTTGCACCATGATATCTTCACTAGTAGGAGAGTTTTTAGGAGAGCTACAAACTAGATGTTCATGGCGTTCAAAGTTTGGTTATTCTCAAATAACTTCATCACAAGTAGGGGATGCATCAATGGTTGGGTTTCCTTGTTTATCAATGATGAAATTCTCTTTTTCAATAATGTTTTCCCTAGGGGAAGAGAGAAAAAAAGGACTCTCATAACTCTCATTGGTTTGATCTTCTAGCACCAAAATATCTTCTTCAAAAATAGGAAAGATATTAGGAGAGGGCCAAATTTGATTGTTATGATTGTCCATGATTTCATCAATTTTCTCTAAGTTTTCATTCTCTTGTGCCATAATATCTTCCCAAGGGGTAGGAGGAGAGGGGCTAACAAGAATTTCATGATTATCAATTGTTATATCTTCTTTCACCAAGATACCTTCGTTACTAATAGGAGAGGTATCGAGAGAAGAACAATTATGATTTTCATGATTGTTTACCCTTGCATCCTCTTTCACTAAATAATTATCATAAGTGGGAGAGATGGATATTTTCTTAGCATGCTTATAAAGGTAAAATACTAACATTGTGTGACCAAAAATGAAAATTACTTTTATCCATCTTATGTAATGCTTAAAGAATGTAAATATACATGAAAATTACTTTTATCCAATTTATGCAAGGCTTTAGGAATGCAAATAATGTATATCCAAAAATGAAAATCACCTTTATCAAACTTATGCAAAGCTTCATGAATTTAAACATTGTGTATGCAAAAGTGAAAAGTACTTTTATCCATATTATACAAAGCTTGAAGAATGTAAATATTTCTAGATCTATGATAATTTTTGTTACTAAAATAATTTTGGAATGATTCAAAAATTGGCTAGACACTAAATGGATGATTTGACCTAGATACATAAAACAAAAAATTTCAAAAATTTCCAGACTGATATAGTAGGTTACAAGCAAGCCTAGGAAGTGCACAAAACCACAAAAATCTCAGAAAAGTTGGTTTTTGTAGGCCTCCAAGGACTCATTCACTTAGTGGTGAATGGGTCCTAGTAATTTTTAAAAAAAATGAAAAATGCAGTTTCAAAGTGATTAGAAGTGTTCTCTATTTTAGGTTTCAAACTGGTATTTCTCTAACATAATTTTATAGAATTTGATGTTGAAATGCAAGTGAAATGAAGGAAAAAAGGTGAACTATATGACACTTTTTCAAATTAAATTTTGATCCAATTTTTTGAATATGAATGATGAAAAATACACCTATATGCAAACACTATACAAAATTAATGTAATACGCATACAAATTTTTAAAATTTTCAGATTTAAACAATGCAAAAATGCAAATTTAAACCCCAATATGTAATGCAAACAAATGCAAGATTAATGAACCCTAAATGTAATGCAATCTATTGCAAAACTTAGATCTAGGTTTAAAAAGGATTCTAATTTTCAGAAATGTTGTTTCACATCAGGTTCACCATAATGAAACATAGAAAAATAGGCTTTTCCAAAATGAATTTGATAAAATGAGGGGATATGATGGATCTATTTCTCTAATTTCAGTCAAGGAAATGAGATTGAAACCAAGAATTAACTATCAACACCAAGAATTTCATATTTTGTTCCTAAATTTTACATAAATCAAATTATAAATTAATTATATATTTAGGATTTAAAATCCCAAAATATATTTAATTAATTTTTAAAAAGGATTAAAGGAGAGGAGGCCACAGCCTTCCTCCCACTATTGTCCAAGGAGGATTCTCCCTTAATCCTCCCCCCATATGGGGAGGTGAATCCCCTAACGGAGCTATCACCCCATTTGTGGGAGGAAACTCTTCTATGGGAGAGGTTTTTTCGTCCCCTTTGTATTTTCTCCCTTCGTTAGTATATCATCACTATTAAATATGACATGCTAAAAAAAAATACAATAGGACATGCATAAAAGAAAAGGAAAAAAATGCCACCCATGTTTGTGGGTTTAAATTTCTGCTTTAGAAAAAATGGGAATATAGACATCAACCAGAAAAATGAATTAATGAATGCACATATATACCCTATCTATGTGATAAAATAAAAAACAAAAATGAGATAATGAAGGTCTATCATTTCTTTTACATTTTTCTATGTTATTGTAGATAGCACTTGGCATAATAAAAAAAGTATATTATTGTGGAAAATAAATAATAACAATGTTCAATGTCTTTTTTGATTGGAGATCTTCTAGCTAGACTATTTAAATCTGTAAAAAAAAAAGTACAAATTTTACATGTGTCAAATTAAATCATGAATTTCATAAGTAATGAAATAAATTTACTTCAAACCTACTAAAAAGGGAAATGAACATGGATATAATGGAAAGAAAATAAAAATTCCTTTTAAAACTCTAGAGGACTTCTCCACTCCTCTCTCCAAACCTACAAGCTTCAAATGAGCATGTGAGAGAAGAAAGTAACTTTTATAAAATATCCTTATGGTTAGGGTTTCCTTTGAGTTTTCCTAAGATCCAAGGTCCAATATTAGATCCATCCAAAGGTGAATATTTGATGCACATTCACTTAACTCTAATTGGTAATTAAATTATTTTATCTGATTTAGTTGTTGAGTATTTCCATGGTGGGGGACTATGAGGTTAGGACCCTCCTTTATGTTGTAGCTTATAAGACTTATTGGAATTTTATAATTCCACTTTATATGTTAACTTTATAACTTTTAAGTGATAATTAAACCTTATCAAATATGAAAGGGTTTAGTATTAAAAAAGTATAATACATGATTTAACATAGGACAAATTATAATTGTTTAAATTATTGTATAGGGATTATTTTAAATGGTTTTGAAAAATCATTTTACTTGTTTAAGTGTGTTTCCACTTAGATTTTTTTTTTTATCAATTTAAATAAGAGATCATTGTTGACAATACAAAAATAAAAAGATCAATTAAAATTATTCATAATAATAAATTGGCATAAATACTAACTTTACAAATAAGGATTTAAAAAGGGATTTATATTGAAGGTAAAACAGAAATATTTAATAAAGTGACCATAGAATTGAAAAATAATTTACGTTATTTTTATGGTTAATTTGAATCCTTGAATGTGTACAAAGTAAAAGGTATACTTAACCACATAAGCTTTACAAAATAAATTATTTAACTAAATAAAAATTAGTTAAACATTATCAAATTATTCTAGTTTTGATTAGTCCTATGATATAAATAAAAAGAATGAAGTGAAATTATTGTAATTATTAATTAAATTAATTGTTAAATGGGGTTAAGAAAGAGGCTCCTTTATGGGTGAACTAAATGTGATATCAAGATAATTAAGTTGATATCCTAAATAATTTGGTAAATGTGTAAGAGGGGACTAGTTATATTTTATCAAACAAAAAGAGAAAAATGAAACAAAGGTCCATTTAAAGATGAGGTCTTGAGAAAGAATGTGTTAGCTCCCCTCCAAGATTACTTTGACTATATATTAATTTAACTAATTCAAAATATATCATTTAAAGGTGAAGGTAATCTTGAAGATTTATTATTTAATCAAATAAGAAATGTGATGTTAGGTTATTACTATTTGAACAAAGGAAAATGTGGAATCTTGAAACTAATCATATATGATTGAGTTCCCCTATTATGGGGGTTGTTATGTAATGAAAAATCTAATTAATGTTAGGTAATTTTATGATGCAACCCTAACCCGAGAAAGGGGATGAGGAAGTATATAAGTATTTAATGTTTTTGGAGTAAGGGTATTCTGGATATCATTATCTCATATAGAAATTTCTAATAAGTTACTGTCACATATTCAAAAAAACTTGATTATAGGAGTTGAACATTAGAAAGTTATAAATAATTATACTAGTGGATGTTCCTCATCTAGTCTAACATTATTAAAGAATATTTCACTTTAGAAGTTTACTTGCACAAAACGACATCATGCTTATGGTATTGGGTTATGAGTTTAAGTTATTCCAAAAAAATGTTGTAGAGGTTGTGTTAGACCCACATTAAAATGAAAGCATTAAATTTATGTTTATTAAATAATATAAATAAAATACATGATAAGTAATCTAGAAAATTTTGAAGTGCATACACCATTTCCAAGTATTCTCTCTACTTTTTGTAACTTTTATCATCTATGAAATGTTTCCCTACGATAAAATCTACAGGATGATCTTTACATTCTCTTGGTTGAGATAGTATTGCACCTATTGTAGTACTAGAGGCATCTACATGGATGTGAAAAAAATTCTTCTAGCTATAGAATATTATAATTAGCATCTCTATAAGAAAATTTCAATGTATTAAAGTCTTTCTAGAATTTATCTATCTATTTGGCTAGTTTTGCTACATAGATTTTAATAGTTTGTGATGGTACCTTGTGCACCTTAAGAATTTTTTCACTTCTTATAGCATATTTTCAATTGATAATT
Source organism: Sequoia sempervirens (assembly GCA_007258455.2). Classification (NCBI taxonomy): domain Eukaryota; kingdom Viridiplantae; phylum Streptophyta; class Pinopsida; order Cupressales; family Cupressaceae; genus Sequoia; species Sequoia sempervirens. The sequence goes on along the minus strand of VDFB02281492.1, from coordinate 705,196,268 downwards.
TTAGTATTATCGCCATTTTTAAGGGTTCTACCATTATCCCTTCCTTGCATATAATGTGCCCTAGAGAGGTACCAAATGGTACCAAAAAAAATGTTTAACTTTAGAGCTATTTGGAGACTTTTGTATCTCTCCAATATAAATCTCAACGCCTGTACTTGATATTTTAATAATATAAAAACATTCTATTCATCCAAGTAACCTTCCAAAAATTAATGTATAAAATCCTTAAACACATTGACCATGATTCCATTGAATATATTTAAGAAATTCTATGGAATTAATATAATTACCATCTACATAAATGAATTGTTTGATATTTCTCCTCAATCATCACTTGATGGTACCCAAGTAACCCATCGCTAAAAGTGTAAGTACTTTTGTTTTGACTACTAACTCTTAAAACTTATTTTTGTAAATGGTGTAGGTAAATGGATCATGTATACATCCTTTGTTAAGTACCTAAAATAAACAATAGTGTATATCTCCCTAGTCTTCTTATGATAAACAATCATAATAATTATCCATTTAGAGTCTTTCTCTATGTTTGATAATGCCTCACTCAATATTTTATCTAGTTCTTGTTTCACTTTAACCTTCTTGTAATAATTTCAATAATTAGTGTAACAATTATTACATTGTTATTTTAACCATTATGTAGTTTCCAATTATGTGCTTATACAACTTGATTTTATCTTGTATAAATGTATCTTAGGATTATTGAATAGAATATCATGATTTATAGCTCTTCATATCATATTAGAGCTATGGATTAGATTTTACATGACCATGGAGAGAGCTTGTGAGGCCCAAGTATAGGAATCCATCATGAATTGAGAATAGTGAATGGTTTCTCAAAGCTAAAGAAAGAGGTTGTGTAGTGTGCATTTGGTAGAAATGAGGGTTCATAGAGATAAGAAAATTTTTATTTGAGCTCATTTGAAAGGGCTTCTTATGGTTTAGTGTTATGATTATCTGATCTATTGTAGACCTCCAATTGTTATTATGCATAGATGCAGCTAAAAGTAGTTAGAAAGGCAAGATCCTAATAACATTTAATTATTTCCTGAGAATGAATGAAGAAAGGTTTTTTAATCCCGAAATCTAGATCCATGGAAGATGATCTTAGAGATAATAATTTTCAAGATGAAGCTAATACTACCATACAGGGCTTTGGAGTAGAGAACAAGAACAAAACAATCCCATCAAATATAAATTCAAAGATGAAATAATAGGTTTGAATTGAAAGAGGTGTACAAAAGTGAAAGAAGTTTTGTTGTACATTGTTGGCATGGGAAGTTTTTATGTGGTGTATGTGAGATGTTGTGCAAGAGATCATTTTTTGTTGATTAGTTTTTGAAGGATTTAAAGTACAAACTACCAAAGATCAATTTTATTTGATTGGTCTAGAGTTTTGAGAGTTGGAATTGGTAATGTTTATATGTTGATTATAAGAATACAAATAATTTTATCTAAGGATTCCAATAAAATAAGTTTGGTTGGTATTTAATGAATAAAATAGGTGAATATATGTATAAGTAGGACAATGGGTATAAGTTGTAATTTGATTTGGAATATAATTTGAGCATTGTATTTTTTAGTAAGGTATTCAATAATATTGTATATACATTTATTTTTTGTAAGTGGGATTGGTGATTCAAATATTTTAAATTAATTTATTTTCTAGAGGTATAAGGTTGGTTAGTTTATGGGTCCATCATTGGCTTAAATTAGCATTGTCTTTGTCTAATTTATGTGTTAAGTGTTATGCATATGACTAGGTATTGTTATAAAATATTTTTAATGATTCAAACACTACAAATATTAGCATGGCCATTTGAGCTAACAATTGAGGGATAATTAGTCATTTGCAACATATGGCATTACATTTTTTGTTGCATCTACTAGAATAATTGGTTTATTGTTGTTATTCATTTTTTTAATGTTGATCCATGCCATATCATGGAGATTGTGAGTGGTTTTTTATTTGTTGTTTAGAGATTCACATTGGTGAGTCAGTTATTGATCATGGACACACATTATTTTTCTTGATTGGGATTTTGGAGAGTGTCTACCTATGGTAGGTAAGGACATTAATAGAGACAATTAAATGTCTCTAGTGGAAGCCTTAAAGTATGGGTTTATTGATGGAGTATTTGGTCAAGAGTATATTACATCTTTTACCCCTATATCAAAGGTTGTAGTACTTCCTTTGGTGCTATTTTTGGTGGATTAGTATTTTGAGTCATCACATGGGAGGCTACTTGTATTAGAGGATGAAGGAATTTCCATCATCTCAAGTTAGCTTCTTACTTTGAGATGATGCTTTTCATTAGAAGCATGTTTTTCTTTAATTTATTTCATTATTTTCCTTGTTGCTGAAAGATTTGAAGAATGCATATATTGTGAAGTTTCTTTTTTGGAGACAGATAAGGGGTTTGGTGAAAAGCTCAATATGGATGGTTGGCTAGAGACTTCACAAGACTATGATTAAGAATTATACCCTTATGATGGTCAAGAGACAACATGGTGTATGGTGCCCAATAATTCAATATTTGTGATTCGAGAGTTCAAGAAAAAGAGAACTAGACAATTCAACTCAGAGCTACACCTTTATGAGGGTCATGAGGAAACTTGGTGGAGTTCCTCTTGATTCATGATTTATTTCTTCAAGGATGTCTCACCTCATGAATGTGTATTTATAAATGAAACAAAGAAAAATAGGTCTTTGTAAATGTGGGGTTCATGAAAATGATAATAGATAGACCTATTCTACTTCATTTCATTAGGAAATGAGATCCAGAAAACTATATGAGTAACAAACTTGAGGTGAGTCAAGTCGAAGTGTGAATCTACTAATTTCATTTCTTTGCAAGGATGAGGGTCCTATTTAAACAACACTTTAGGGAGAAAGATTAAAAATAGAAAACTAAATCCAAAATGCAATCTACAACTTGGATATTTAAGATTAAGCTCAAACTTAATGGAACCAAAAATCAAACTGTAGATTAGAAAGAGGAAATATGATATTTACTAGTCACCAAAGGAGCTCTATTGAAGCTAACCTAGAACTTATTCGCCTAGTGGTGAATGGGTCTTGGTTTAGGGTTTCTCTATAACTTGCTGGAGCCTTTTCTATGGATCTGAGTCTCTCAATTTTCCTAGGTTTCAGGTTTGGAATGCTAGAAATAAATTTTGTAATTGAGTTTTTGTGTGATGACAATTTTCTTGAAAATTTTGTAACTTTGACAACTTCTCCAATTTTTCTCTTCTAGAGATCTTCAAGATTTCTTATACCTTAATCTACAAACACAAATCAAGAGGGAAAATTTTTTTTGATGAATTGGGGTTTTCCTTGTTTAAACCCCATTTTGGTAATTAAACCTTGAAATGAAATAAAATAGCATGAAAGGAATGATGAATGAACAACTCTATGTCACAACCCACCATTTGAACCCTTGATTAAACCTTGGAATTTAGGTCTGAAACCTACATAAAATTGCTTTAATCGATGTGAATCTTTGATCTTGAAACTTTATTTCAAACAATTCCTTGAATGCTTGAATGGATCTTGAACACTACATCAACATATAATTAGCTTCAATAACATGCATGATGCAAGAAGACTTTGACATGAAAATTGGATCTTGATTGCTGCAATAATTCTTTAATAAATATTCTCTTGAATGCCTTGAAATACTCTTGAAATTCTCTTTAATTCTCACTTGAAAACTTAGAGGTCTTAGATAAAATTTGCTAGGTGAAACATAGTAAAATGACCTTATATTTATAGGTATGTAACATTAATTTCCCAAAATTCAAATAACACAAGCTGACATGTCAATATGGATTTGAAATTATTGACATACTAAGCCAAAAACATTATTAAAATTTAGGTCCTAGGTCGAAGTGAGGGCCCATTCACCAATGGGTGAATGGGTCATACGTCATTTACCTAACACACTCATTGCTTAATGAGAAGTGTTATGTTAAGGCATTAATGAATTCCAAGTTTCCTTTTCAAAAAATGCAATTAATTAGGCTTGGATTTGAATTAAAGGGGCCAATTAAGGAAATTAACCTCAATTAATTAAAGGATCACTAAATAAGTGTGAAAGTGTAAATATATACACTCTACAACACTAAAAATAAGGGATAATTATGTCCATTTTAATTAATAGGGACCTAAATTAATGTGAATATGTAAAATACATATTACAACACTAAATTAAGGAATAATTAAGTTCATTTTAATATTAATTCCTAACTAAGTGTGAAAAAGGGATACTTTTTCCTAGACTACTTTTAGCCCCCACTTTAGTGAGAGGATGACCCCACATCTAACTCACACTAAAGAAGACATTCAAGACACATGTATGCAACAATGAAAAAGATAATCATACAATATCAAAGACCTAAAAAAAAAGAGAGGTGGATCAATCTTCAACTATCCAACGCGATGTGGAGCATGCCTCAGCTATTGTCCATGGGGAAGGGGGTGGATCAAGCCTTAGTTTTCCAATGCAATCTAGAACATGTATCAACTATTTGTCCAAAAATGTTTCACAAGTAGAACTCGATGTCCACTATGCAAATGATGCACATGCTAACTCTAGGCTAATGGAACCTCAGGCCATCCACTAGGTGAGCCCCCAGGAAAGTGGCTTAGTGAGAAATTCATGCCATGTCTATAGTCTCTGACTATACTTACCATACCAAATCTATCCCTTTGATAACTTTGATAGGGCACCAAAAGATGAAAACTAAGACTTTGGGCTTCACAAGGTTAGCAAGTTGTATTATGTTAAACACTTATGAACAAAGATGTAGGTAAAGGTTCATTCAAAGGGACTTTTATTAGTTTTTTTAAGGTCTCTTCTTAGGGAACATTGTGACTAATGTATCCAAGAGAGGACAAGTCAAGGGTAAAAGAATCATAACTTAGGGAATGCAATGCGTACCATTACCACTAAGAGGAAAGTCGTACACTAGGAAATATCTTGCTCTCAGAGGACATCAAACCCAATGACACCACCAAGAAAAAGACACATCATAAGAAGAAAGAAAATTTCACAATGAAACATGAGGAATGTCAAAAATAATGCTAATGTATGCCCCAAATTTAAAGAAATTTCTACACCATTGCTATGAGTAATTTTCTTTAAAGAAGTCGATGAAGAAGACATGAGAGCTTATTTGGAAAGCCCTATGCCAAGTCATTTGTTTCTGAATGAAGCTATGTCATGAAGAGGGGTTGCCCCCAAAATGAAATCGCAAAACACATAAGGAATCCACAGATTCAAGGTCAATATATCTTTTCTACAATGTTGTTATAGAGCTCAAAGACATCATCATTCCCTAAATACTCACAAAATAGGAAGAATGACACATAGAGAGAAAAAAAAAGATATGTTTTTCAACATGGAAGAGACCTAAATGTCTCAACTCCTTGAGTCATCCCCAAAAGGAAAACACAAGACAAGTGAAAAGATAAAATATTGACGACCTATAGAAGAATGTAGATACAAATAGAGGAATCTACATGAAGATAGATACATCAAATAGAACAATACAGGGGATCACATTACACACATGCAATCACACTAAAAATATCCAAAATAAAATAAATCAAAAGACTAGTAAGGAACATGCAATTCAACCTATAGTAGGTTGTCTAAATCCCAATCATGTTTGTTATATCCAAAGGGTGAACATCTAGCCAAAGGTACAACATCAAGTGTTGAACTAGTAAAAGCACCAAATTCAACACTCTTATTAGTAGAATCATTATTTAAGCTCATAGAAGAGGAAAACATTATATTTAGCTCATTATGCACTTCATCATCAAACTTAGAAATTTTAGTATCATCATCCAAGTTAGTCGCACTAGTAGGTGTAATGACAATATGCATCGAAGGTTGTTGTTGTTTGCATTATGGTGAAGGTGGAGAGGCATCAAGAATTTCTTCAAACAAGTTTGGATTTTGATTTTTTATGTTATTCTATGAAATGTGGAAAATTGGGAACCCTTTTCACCTTTAGGGTTTAGGACCACAAGGGGAAACTTTCACTAAATTTCATTCAAGAACAAACCCTTGAGATCTTTAGTGATTAAATTTCTAGAGACTAAGAACTATTTCAAAATATATATTTTATATCCCTTCATTATTTGACAGTATTTAGGATTATATTTCATGTAACATTTTAGGTATTTCCCATAAAAGTTCCTACAAAGTCATAAATATTTAGGCTTCCTCTTATTCCATTCACAAATTCCTTTGCTTGCATACTACACTTTTCAATTTTCCTTCTATCCACTAGTTTCCTTGTCCTTACTTTATCTCTAAGTAGTATTATCCCAAATAAATTTCTTCCCAATATCTATTCACTCTTTAAGAAAACTATTTTTTTTCTTCTTTATTTCAAAATGACTCAATATATATCTTCACTAAAAACTATCTTTTTCTTAAAAACATGTGGGATAACCCTTGGTAAGGGGGTTCACCCCTTTAAGGTCCCTTTCTATTTTAGAAGATAATTTCTTTATGGGTTGGTGAATTTTATTAATTGATGTAGGATGCTAATGCCCATACGCCCTTAAACCCCAAAGGAACTAATAAAGATGCAACAATTTTTTTTTTTAAAAGAACATATTAAATGTACTTAAGCATTCCAACATAACAATGTTCTAAGTTGCACCACTAAATCCCTTGGGATTCACCGAGGTGACATTACTAAACTAACCCATAACAAAGATAATAGATTAAACAATAATTAAACAATTCGTAAAACCATCCATTAATAGTAACCACATTAATAAAAGTAATCCACATTAAACCATATATAAAAAACACAAATGAATTAATCATAAAGATAATAAATATATATACATTTTGACAGATTCAACACAACATAATCAATAACTACAAAAGATAGTTCTCAATGATTACAAGGTCTGATAATACATTACATCAATATGATATTACACATAATGAACATATAAAAAATTACATCAAGATCCTCCCAACACATGTGGGAGTCGATACATCAACAAATAAATTACATCTGAAGAATAACATCCATCTGGTACATAAGAATACTGGAACAAACAACATTTGCCAAAACCCTACAATGAAAGAAACAACTGCATCCAAAGGGAACCCAATGGGGTGTGAAACACGTTCCACCCAACCACCCCCATGCTGGGAGTTAACAAGGAAGGATTCCCAACCAAGAACATCAACAGTAACATAAAACTAACTCCATACCAGATAACATAACATCAAAAGACCACATAGAAACTAAACCACAATAAATCACCAAAAGACATAACAATAGACCACTTTCGAAACATAACATTAATTCACTTTATAGATGATACAACAGTAACTCATATAAACACATCATCAATAAGTTTCAAGACATAATATCAAAGAGGACTTATAGAGGACTTCAATAAAACAAACAACACAAATGGGATGTTAGAGGAGAGTGTCATCGCATGGCTTCACATGGATTATCCAAACAACCTATCACAAGGTGCTGCCTCCATCTCTACATGGATTATCCAGAAAACCAAGTTCAAGGTGTCACCTCCATTTATGGTTTTCCTGACAGCCTATCTAAAGGCTTCGCTCCATAGGGTTACTTATGCAGAATCGTTAACCTTTTGTGAAGACAAGGCAACGATCTTGCCAACCACGGCCTTCTCAGTCCCCTTTAGTCTGTGATAGCACTAACAGACGGATGAGGCATCACAATTATCTTATAATGTTTAATCCCACCCATGATTAATTACTTAAATTATCACTAATTACACTAACTCTACATTGGTTACCTTGACAGCCCCTTTATGCATTGGCCCCCACTAGAGCCACTCTCTCTAGACACTCAAGCACAAAATACCCAACACCAAAGGATTGTATCAACCAGAACACAAAACCAACAAATAGTTCATCTGCGAGGCATAACCATATAACCCACAAACATATGCATAACATTCACAAAACGGTATAATCCAATTGTACATTAACATAACAACCAAAGCCAAAACATAAGGACAACATCAAATTACAAGATCGAATATAAATAACAGTATCCCCACCTCTGGAAGTTCCTAAACAATAACTTAAGTTCCTATAACATGATACATTGACTCTAGGGTTTCCTGCATGACCTAAACCCAAATTAAAGAAAATAAAATGAAATAAAATGAATAATCTTGAGAGTGAATAAATCATAGAACAATGCCAAACAAACTACAAGCACAATAAATTTCACCAACTTCATAAATCAATAACTCAAGAAAGTTCGATTAAATTCCAAGCATATAGTTTATTTCTAATTTAGACAATTATATTATAACATTGCAATCATCTTAAAATTATCATATTAAATTCATGCTCGAAGCATATCCAACCAACCACATATATATGCAATTACTTACATATACTTATATATGCACTTTTATGTGTATTTATATATAAAAAAAATAAAACACCTATATATAAATAAAATAATCATTTAATAAAACCTTTAATAAATATCATATTTTAAAAATTATAATCTAAATATATATACACACACATATATATAACTATATATATATATATATA
>VDFB02281492.1:704998586-705187556 GCA_007258455.2 Sequoia sempervirens | reverse complement strand
TTATTCAAATTTTTACGTCAAGTTGCCTAACTCTGATTTTTTTGAATTTTTTGCCACTTAAGGGCCTATTTTTCCATGATGATCCTGCACATACCCATTTATATATATTGACATAAAATTAAAAAAAATCATTAGCATAAAGCATGGTAGTAAATAAAATATCATCACCTAGCTCTCTGGAAGGCTGTGTGAACACAACCTCATCCACTGCCTCATCACCCTCACTCATCAACTGCTCCTCCTCATCTTCCTCCTCCTGGCGATCATAGTCAAGATCTATAGCCTCGTCATACTCCTCATCTATCACATCTATGAATATTTATGTAGCCCTAAAGCGTATCTCCTCAACCCTCTCCTCCTCATCATCTCCTTGATCTAGGAGTGGCCTTGCATCACCTATTGGATTGTCCATTAGGAATACAAGAGTCGGTCATGTTGCTGACCACCACTCCTCATAGGAATTTGTGGTACCGATGTCATCAACATCAGAGAACAAAGGCATATCATGATCATCATTATTAGAGTCACTGTAGATGACATTGTGTGCTGTGAACCATCTAACATCATTAGGTGTCTGGGCACTTCATACTCATCTCCTCAAAAAGGGTCATGCTATGGGTGCTATCTGGACCTTTCCAAACCATCATATGACACGATCATAGTAGAAAGGTTGTACTAGGTAATCATGTTTGTCTATCAAGAATTTTTCCATCTACAATATCCTCACCTAATGAGTCTCATCTGGCCATTGTGGAATAAGCTGGTAAGGTATCCATATGATCTCCTTCTATAATAACCCATTCAAAATTATTACTTGATTTAAAATATTATTGTAAATGACACATGAATATACTCTAGATTAAAAAGACATGACTTGTGGCTAAATTCAATCATAGCTATGCATGTCCATTTCAAATGAGTCAAAGATTCATATATTCACTTCAAAATTCAAATTACAATATCAGGTTTGACATGGCTACTAAGGCCTCAAAGTCATTACATTATACATTTTCCATCAAGCACATGAATATATTACATCAAGTTTCATTATAGACTATAATAGTCTTATGAAAAACTAAGGTTCTTCTTTGATGCTCTCCTTCACTGGTGGATGAGAACATAGTTGAATCTCTTTACCACCCAACCATGAAGCTAACACTTCCATAGTATTCTTCCGACTAGAAGAATTCCTGACCCTGCATGAAAATTTTAGCAAGAGAACAATCTGCAAGGTGGAATCTGGTGCATTCAAATACATCAACATGCAATTTCTATCTACAAGTTAGAAAAGAAAGTGCAAGATATATGCTAGGAATGGCAGAGAGTGAAATCATAGAGTTCATACATACATAATGAACTATATTATGTGGCTAAGCATAATAAATGTGTTACAACAAAAACAAACAATAGGTTATGGTAAAGGAAACCTATACTCTTTGAAATCCATTTTGGCACCTGTCTCGGAAGGTCACTTTCTACCATACATCCCATAAAAGCTATCTACCCTCTAGCAACATCTACCCATAGGTGCTCTAGTCAACTAAGGTATCACTGTTCTATTCAAGTATAAAAATATTCTTTCACAATGTCTTCAAAAAAAGAATCAGAATACTAATTTACTCTCTTAACATAAATTAGATTTATGATTCATAGAGTAATTCAAAAATCAGTCATATCATTCTTATGACTATTTTCTACTTTTCATCATAACATTTTCCTTTTAAAAATGTACTAAAATACAAACGAAGGCATGTCACATGTATGTGTATGCACATAGACTAATTCTATGTGTATACATATATATGAACCTACTTATGTTTAAAATTTGTGTATGCATTCTGAAATAATTATAAAATTCAGATTTGGAATCTTAAAATAGTATTCCACTTGACATTTCTTGTAAAAAATAAATAATTAGAACAAGTCTATGCTAACAGTTTCACACATACTGTTATTGCATTCTCACAACTATGATACTCTAACATTGTTTTTTGCATAAGAACATTCATTGTTTAAATAGAACGAGTACCATTTCCTACTATACAGTCATAAAACTAGCTGTTTACATATGAACATTCATTGTTTAAGCAAAAAGAGTATTGTTTCCTACTAAATAGTTATGAAGCAAGTTGTTTACATATGTACACTCATTCTTCAAAAAAAAAATGAATTGTTTCCTACAAAACAATTATAAAGAAAGTTGTTCACTTATGTACATTCATTGTTTAAGTAGAAAAAGTATTGTTTCCTACTAAATAGTTATAAAACTAGTTATTTCTAACTAAACAGTTTATTGAGCAAGGTTTTTTTCAGCTATAAAGATAAATTTTTAACAAAACAAAGTGATTTGAAAAAGAATAAGAATGTTTACATCAACACAATAGTATTTCAAACTAAACAGTTACATTTAAAGATAAATAACGTTGTTTACTCTGTTTGATAAATGATCACTTTACAAGTAAATGTTCACTTTAAAATAAAATAAAATAGGTTTCACATAATGTACTGAAAATTATCAAATCAAATAGCCCAGTTTCATACACAAGGACAAAATGTCTATTAATCAGATGATGAACACTTGCATCACTAAAACTTTGATGAGTAACTTTAATACTATAAAGAACTATGTTCAACATGTTTGTCGATGAAATAATTGAGCTAATATTTCAATGAAAGAAGGCATGTAAGTTTTGAGTTCAAACAATACTCTTTCCTTTTTTAGGCTGCAACAAATAAACTATGGTTTCTCTGGGTCAACCAATCTCGATGGTCAGGTTTCTTCATTCTACTTGCATCAATAATATATTTGAAATTGCCCATCAGGCTTGTTGTTTTATACCATGCATGCAAAAATATTCCACATGTAGACTGATGTCTATATCATTTTCACAATTAGGAACTAGACTATCAATCTCAAGATTGACCCAAGCAAAGCTTGGTGAATTCTCAAACTTAGATTCATACCATCATTCCTAACAGACGATGTTGATTTCTTAACAACAAACATGCATATGCAAGGCTTAAGAAACATTCGACAAAGCCCCTCTGTGTTATCATCCCATTTGATAACAAGAAATAGATAATATACAAATAAAATACAAAATAAAGGGATCTCTTACCCTCCCAAAATATTATAATGGATCTTTCACAAAAGAATAATTCTAACTACACATAGTCATTAGAATAAATTTTGATAGCCTTCAAAGGCAAAACATCGAAAGGTAGATAGAGATAATGGCTGAGCCTTTTGAGGCTCTTCGATCCTCATCCTAGTTCTGTATAATAGCTCTGAAGGCTCTATGGTATGGTGGTTTCCATGTTACACAGGTCATAGGCCATGCATCCACCATAAGGTGGTAAACAATATCTTCATGCATTCGGCTTCAAGGCCGCATCAAACACAAAAGAATGACTCACATTTTGTGGTGCTATGCTAACAATCCATAAAAATGAGAAAAAACTTCATGAAAGCTTCGATAATGGAAACTAAATCAAGTCGATGGCTAAAAGAAATTGATTTACCTCCAATTTTTCAAGCTTTTGTGATGTTTCCCTTGGATTTTTCCTATCTCGAGTTCTTCTGATACTTTTTTCTGCTTTTTCCTTCGAACCCTAAGTTCTTCTTTCTCTACTTTTTTTCCCCTAGGTATCTTCAAAATGGTAACAACTCTATCATTTGCATGTTATGGGTGTCAGAATTATTTCCTAGCAACCACCATTGCTTGGTTTGAATGTGGTCATTAATCTGGTGGTAGTACACTCCTTTGTGCGGCGCCTTTTGTGGATTCTCATCATTTTACAACAGTCCAATTTTAGAATATATCGGTTATTGAATTTTGAATTCAATACTTACTTTCAAAACACAGAGTTTGAGAAGACATTTTAATCTACAAGCCATTCATTTTCATTAACTGAAACATTCAAGTCATGAGTTTATGTTCTTCCATATATGCAAAGTAGTTCATATGAAAATCATCATGTCATTTGTGGTATGTGCATCCAGATTCCATTTGGCTTACCATTCAATCTAGCTAAACAATCCTACTTCAACCGTGTTCTCATCCTTCAACTTGTCACCCTACAACTACACACACTTGCACTTGCAAATTGATCAGTAATGTTCAATTCTTGGTAACATATAAAATAATTTTTCAAAGTCAACATCAATCAACTTCTTTCATTCCATTTTCAAAAAAATTCTAAAATTTTCCATTTAATATTTATTGAATTTCTTCAATAATTCAACTTACCATATTATAAAAAATATGCCATAAAATTTGGGTTATGACATCCTTACCCTCTTTGAAGAGAAATCGTCTCGATGTCTAGTAAGTCATAATAAAAACTAACATCATATAAAATTTGAATATACATGTCTATTTCAACATCACATCAGAATATATATGTCTATTTCAAGTTCAACGTCACATTAGAATACATATGTCTATTTCAACATCACATCATAATATATATGTCTATTTCAACATCACATCTATATATATATATATATATATATATATATATATATATATATATATATATATATATATGTATATTACAACATCACATCAGAATATATATATGTCTATTTCAGCATCAAATCAGAATATATATGTCTATTTCAACATCAAAATTTCAAATCATGAAATATCATAATATCTCAATCCAAAAAAAATCAATTTTTTTTATTGAAGTTTCCTTCTCAAGAAAGAAAATTTGAAAAGGAGCATTCTATTTCTTTCGCATCCTCCCAAGTAGCGTTGTCCTCTAAGTATTGGTCTCATTGGACCTTAAAATGAGCAATATCTCTGCTCTACAACTTAATATTGTGTCTATCGAAGATTCTAGTGGGTTCCACTAGCACCACTCCTAGATCCTATACTTGCAATAATTACAATCAAGCACATGAGTCACATCAGGATGGTATAGATTAAGCAAGGAAACATGAAACACATTATGAAGTTGATCCAAAGTGGGTGGTAGAGCTAGTCTATAAGCAACTAGGTTAGTCACTTCCAAGACTTCAAATGGTCCCACATATCTTGGGGCCAACTTGGAAGACTTTCCAAAAGCAATAAAATTTTTATGCTAGGTTTAAATCTCAAGAAAACTTTATCACATATTGCAAATTGTCTAAGAGTTTAGTTCTTCTCGGCATAACTTTTATGTCAGTCTGCCACCTCTTTCAATCTTCTCTTAATGACCCTCATTTATTCTTCCATTTCCTTAAGTATTTTAGGTCCTACTATGATCATGTGGACTCCAACTTATCCCAACTAATGGGGGTTTGACACTTCTTCCCATACAAGGCTTCAAACAATGCCATGCCTAAGGATGTATGATAGGAGTTGTTGTAAACAAACTCTTCCAAAGGAAAATATTCTTCCCACCTATATTGTTGGTCCATACAATACATTTGGAGGAGGTATTTGACTACCTGATTCACCCTCTCTATTTGCCCATCAGTCTGAGGATGATAAGTCGAGCTGAAATTTAGTTTAGTTCCCAATGAAGCATTCAAGGTCGTCTAAAACCTTGAGGTTATCTATGTGTCTCTATCAAAAATGATAGTCTCTGGCATTCCATATAAGCAAAATATCTTCTAGACAAATTTCTTAGCCAAGGTCAATGATCCATCCTTAAGGTTTCCTGGAATGAAGTGTGCAACCTTAGTCAACTTATCAATCATGACCAAGATAACATCATGCTTATTCTTACTCAACAACAACCCCTGTACAAAATCCATACTGATCACCTACCATTTATACTTAGGTATGTCATGAGGATACAATAACCTTGCTGGATGTGAATGATCAGCCTTGACTCACTAGTACTCCAAGAATATGGCTATGTACTCCACTACATCCTTCTTGATTTTAGGCCAAAAATACAAAGTCTTCAACTCTGCAATCATCTTGGATACAACGGGGTGTCTTGAATAAGGTGCATTGTGAACTTCTAAAACCAAGTTTCTCAGCTCTCTAGATTTAGGAATATACATTCTTCTCTAGTATCTCAAAATACCATCTGGTTCGATCTTGTACCCATTGAATCAATGATCCAAAGTATTTACTACTATGGCACTCATCACTCTCTCATAGTGCTCATCCCCTGACAAATTTTGAATTACCTATTGTCTCAATTTAGACCTTGTTGAGATCATGGCCACCATATGTCTTCATCTACTAAGAGCATCAACAACTTTGTTCTCTTTCCCTTTTATATATTCAATTTCAAAGTCATACTCGCTAAGGAATTCTAACCACCTTCTTTTCCACTCATTAAGGTTTGGCTAGGTAAATATGTATCTCAATCCTAAGTCATCTGTATTGAGTTCAAATGGTTTTCCCAAAAGATAATGCCTCCACATCTATAAGGCATGACCTATGGCCACTAGTTCCAAATCATGAGGAGCATAGTTCACTTCGTGCTACTTAAGCTTCCTTGATTCATAAGCTACCACGTGTCTATCTTGCATTAATACTACTCCCAATCCCTCTCTTGAAGCATCTGTGATTACTGTGAATCTCCCATTAGGATCAAGGATGGTTAGCACTAGTTCTGTCGTGAGGCTTTCCTTCAGGATTTGGAATGCCTGCTCGCATTTCTCAGTCCATTCAAGCCGCATTTCTTTCCTTTGGAGTGAGGTAATAGGAGATGAAATCTGGGAAAACCCTTGCACAAACTTCCTATAGTATCATGCAAGGCCTATGAAGCTATGGACTTCCGACACATTTTGAGGCACTAGCCATTCCAAAATTTCCTTGATCTTTTCGAGGTCTATGGAGACTCTTTCAACCGAAATGATATGGACCAAACAATGCACTTTGTCCTAATAAAATGCACACTTGGACAACTTCCCAATGAATTTCCTTTCTCTCAGTCATTGAAAAATTATCCTCAAATGTCTATCATGATCTTT
This sequence comes from Sequoia sempervirens, assembly GCA_007258455.2. Lineage (NCBI taxonomy): Eukaryota > Viridiplantae > Streptophyta > Pinopsida > Cupressales > Cupressaceae > Sequoia > Sequoia sempervirens. The sequence continues at coordinate 705,180,634 of VDFB02281492.1, read as the reverse complement.
GATAGTCTTTGAGTAGACTAGAATGTGATCAATGAAAATTAGAACAAATTCATCCTTGCAACTTCTCTGAATACACTATTCATGAGGTTCATAAAGGCTTCTGGTGCACTAGGAAAACCGCTGTGAACTCATAATGCCCTTATCGAGTTCTAAATGTAGTCTTTGGGATATCTTCTTTCTTAATTATCAATTGATGGTACCCTGACCTGAGATCAATCTTGGAGAACGTTGCCACTCCCTTCATTTGATCAAATAGTTCACCAATCCTCGAGAGTGGATACCGGTTCTTGATGGTAACCTTGTTTAATATCCTATAGACTATACAAAGACACAAAGTTACATCCTACATTTTCATAAAAATAATCAACACTCCCAAAGAAGACACACTGGGTCTTATGATTCCCTTATCCAACAATTTCATTAGTTGGGTCTTCAACTCATAGAGTTCTATGGTTGTTATCCAATAAGGTGGCTTGGATTGAGTCTCAACCCCGAGAATTAGGTTGATAGAAAAATTGAATTCTTGCTTCAGAGGAAACTCCATAAGTTCTTTAGGAAATATGTCTTGGAACTCCTTGAGAATAGGATAGTCATCTAAATATGGTTCCTTGTCAGGATTACTAACATCCACCGCATTAAATTTACACCCCTTTTGACGAGCCTTCTTGAGATGCACTACAGAAATCTGTCTAAGCTCTAAGGGTCTATGCATTCCACATACCTCAAATGGGTTTCCATAATCATACAGATAGTTGACCACCTTATCCTCATAGTTCACTATAGCCTTATGCTTAGTTAACCAATTTATTCCCAAGATTACATCATATGAGCCTAAGGGTGCCACATACAAGTTGAATTGAGTTTGAAAGTTTGGAAGCTCTAACTCACTACAAAAGAGATAGGTATCTACCCTCCGCTCTACTCGATTATCATACTGTACTATCCATTAATTTTCCATGTATCCAGGTCTAATGGGTATCTTGGATATTATTCTAGGATCTATAAAACATTAAGTATCTCTACTATCAATTAAGATAGAGACAGATTGGCCATAGAGCTTACCTGTCACCTAAATTGGTGAAGCCTGATATTCTACTACTCTATTATCCACTGTTGCATGGATTTGGTGATTCTAATGATAGCTTCCTTCCTTTCGTGACTTCGATCACTAAGGACAATTCGAGGCATAATGATCACCTCTACAAGTATAAAATCCATCTCAAGGAACTTTTTTACCTCTTGGCCTGTCCTCTCTAAATCCCTTCTAATTATGGTTGTCCTTACCCTTGCCTTTGGTTGCTTTCTTGTTTTTTAAACCATTACCATCTTCACACTTCTCCTGCAACTCACTTCCCCTCTTGAGATTGTGAATCTGCTGGCTCTTGTCTCCCTTATGAAATTTCTTCTTCCCATACTATGACTTAGAATTTGAACCACTGTGAATATTCGATAGTTGTTGTAGCTTTTGTTCCTGTTTGGTGGCTTTCTAGAAGAATTCATTCATGGTTTGAGGTTCATGCATATCCACTTAAGCTCCTATGTGAGGTCTAAGTCCTATTATAAATTTCTAGATATAAAACCATTCATCCCCCTGATACTAGGGCACATACTTCAACAAGTTGGTGAACTTTTCCCAATACTGAATCACAGTCATATTTCTTTGGGTTAAGTTATGAAATTCTATCCCTTTCTAGTCAAATATAATTTTTGGTAACCATCTCTTCTTGAAAGCTTGGAGGAAGAGTTTCCAAGTGATCTCAGCAAGCTAAAGATTTTTTTCTAACTTCTCATTATCCCACCAAGTCACTACTTCACCTAAGAGCAGATATGTAGCCCATGTTACCTTAGTCTGTTCAGAAATGTTAGAAATCCCAAATTATTTTTCAATTTCTATAATCCAAGCCTCAAATCCTACTTGGATAACCTTACCATCTAAAACATAGAGTTTAGGACCCGAAATGCTTGCTCTCTTCCTAAGTTTTTCACCTAAAAAGAGAGATTTAGATCCTAAAATGCTAGATGTTCATTCAAATAAGGACACGTATCATGTGATATGATGTAAATTAGCTAAAATAAATGAAATTGACTGATTAAGATGACCTAAAATGCATGCAAAACTAAGATTTATGCTTTGTTTGAAAACACAGTGTCATATGCATAAACTATGAAATATGAAGAGATAGAAAGAAATATCCAAAACATAAAGTACAGGGTCAAATATGACTGCACCTGGATGATGTGTGAAATTTTTGGAATGTCTAGAATTGTGATGAACTTTTTTTATTTTTCATAATGGGACTCATTCCCTAAAAGTGGCAAATCAGTCCTCCAACTAGTGAAAAAGTGTCGGGAACTGATTTTTGACAGTTGGGAAGTGATTTCTGACAAAATGCAGATTTCTAGATTTCAAGTGGGACTCATTTTCCAAGGATGGTGAATCAGTTCTCCCCAAGATTTCTAAAAATTCAAGAGTCAACACTACTACTTTAGATCTGGTAATGATTGAATATCGGGTTGTCAAGGTCAATTCTGTAGAAAATAGGCTAAAAGTCACTCAAACTGCTTGAATAGATGATGAATTTATTTGAAGAACCTAGTTGACTTGAAATCCATTTTTCAACACCCTTAAACCTGTTAAATATGCAAAAAAAAGGTTGCAAAGACACATGTAAAGGGGGGAAATGTTGAGGGATTAGTGAATAGGGGTTTGCCTTGGTCAAACCCCACTTTAGTAATTAAACCCAATTGTAATGAATGCCATGCAAGAGGAATGATAAATGAATAACACAAAATTATTAAAAACTTACCACCTCCTTGTATATGCAAATATGAAGTGATGTCAATGGTTGCTCCAAAGTGCTTGAGAGTTCTTGAATTGAAGATGCAAAATGCTTGAGTGAATGAGTGAATGGGAGATTGAATACTTGAATGAGAAGATGTAAAATGAGTGAAAAATTCCTATTTATAAAAATCTTGTGCCTTAGTATCCATTCATACCTCATCACAGGCCGACATGAAGTGAATTTTTAGTAAAATCCTGAAGGAAATTTGAAATATTTTGAATTTGGGGCCAAGGGGGACTCATTCGCCACCCTTGGTGAATGAGTCCCACCTGGGACCCAAAACCAAGTGTCAGAAATAAGGATGTGTTTATTGTTTTTTTTAGGATAAAACCAAAAAATACACTTAATATAAGCATAGGAGGGCATAAAGAGACAAAATAAAGCATGAGCAAGGTGTAAATAGGAAAAATATGCCTAGAAAAGCATGAAATCTTGTTACAAGAGTTTACAAGACTTCATAATAGGACTTGTTGATGTATGAAAAGGTGGTTTTTAGATGAAATGCATTAAATAGAGTCCAGAAGAATGTAGAAATGTATGACAACACTTCACAACAATTTCACAATACGTCATTCTTTGAGTTTTAGCACTGAAATAAGCATGTTCAATCCAAGATACATCATAAAATTAAAGAAACATAGCTCCAACACTATGAAACAAGGCCTAAAAGACTATGAAAATGGGAAAGGTCCATTTTTCTATGATACATTTAGCCCCCACTTTAGTGAGAGAAACTTGCTTCCTCACACTAAAGTAGCCATGAACATTGAGAGAAGGGTTCAAATTCACTTATGTTAGTAAGATGGAATACAACAAACAAGGAGGATGATCAAGCCCCTAGGATGAAGATCCCATGACAAACTGAACATAAAGACAAAGGAACACACAAGTGTTGACATTAATTGAGTGAAGCTTCAATAATCAATCCAACTAGTTGTGAAAAGAGATCTTGGCTGATGAAATGTGTACTCACTCTGGGGCCACATAACTAGTTGTCTGTGGGGTGAGAAGGCCCAAAAAGTAAGATATATATGATAGTTGGTATGCGCTCACAAACAAACACAAAAGTGGCTATGGGGAAAAGTCATGATGCTAGTTGGGCTTCCCGCTCAACTATGCTAAAGCTATACTTGCTTGATAACTTTAACAAGGTGCCACAAAGCCAAAGAAAATGTAAATGTTGGTTTAAAATAGGAGGTCGCCACAGGCATGCAATATGTGTTATGTAAGGTGGCCAAACAAATAAGACAGCTCCACAGGCATGCAAGTTGTGTTATGCAAGGTGGTTGAATGATAATGCAATATTTAAAATTTTTATATGTAATATGTTCAAAGGAGTCTTGTTCAGTTTATGCAAGGTCAATCACTTAGGGAATATTATGTCTAATGTCTCCAAAAGAGGACCAATCAAAGAATAGTATATTCACAACTTAGGGGATGCAGTGCATCACATCAAACCACAAAGAGTAATGCAATATGCTGAGATAGATCACACTTATGAAGGACATCATACCCATTGTCATCCACAAAGTGACAAACGCATCACACAAACGACAAGGCTTCGCTAAGAATGAAAATGAAATAATGGTAATGTATGCCCCCACTTTAAAGGAATTTCTACACACCGTTTTGTGAGCAATTACTTGAAAGTAGAGAAGAAAAGAAAATGCCAAAAAGAAAACAAGACATGAGAGCCAGCTTGGAAAGCTCTATGCCAAGTCATATGTTTCGAAGTTAAGCTGTGTCATGTCAAGAAAAATGAAAAATAAAAGAAAGGAAGGGAGTTGCCCCCCAGAAAAGAAAATACACCAAACACATAAAGGATCTATGGATTTGGGGTTAGTATGTTCGTTGCTGCAGTGTTTTTGTATTTTGTATGAAAGAGCTCAGAACTATCATCATTCCCCAAAGCACATAGAACTAGAAGAATGACACAAAGAGAGCGAAAACAAAGGTAAAATAAAGTCTGATTTGAGTTAACATGGAAGAGACATTGTGGTCTCAATGCTTTGCATTGTCCCCAAAAGGAAAACACAAGAAAAAAAAGAAAATGAAAAAGAAAGAAAACTTTTGAGTCAACATGAAATAGACAATTTAGTCTCAATGATTTGCATCATCCCTAAAAGGAAAAAAAAAAACAAAAGAAAAAGACAAGGAACCTTTGGTTCAACATGGAGGAGACCTAGGGAATCTCTACGCCTTGCGTCATCCCCAAAAGGAAAAAAAAAGAAGAAGAGAAAAAGACAAAGACCGTTTGGTTCAACATGGAAGAGACATAGGGCATCTCTACACTTTGTGTCATCCCCAAAAGGAAAACACAAAACAAAAATAGAAAAAGACAAAGACCGTTTGGGTCAACATGGAAGAGACATAGGGCATCTCTACACTTTGTGTCATCCCCAAAAGGAAAACATAAAACAAAAATAGAAAAGAAAAGGAGACAAGGAGAAAAATAGAGATACAAATAAAAGAAGTGTACAAAAAGGAGACATCAAACACACAATATGGGGGAACACGATACACACATGAAAAGAAAAATGAAAAGATAAGCAATGCAGATGTAAGTCATTAACTAAGTTATTGTTTTCTTGGTCTTGGATGAACAAACAGAAAAAGGAATAACAAGGGAAAGGCTAGCAATTTCTTGCTTCCCATAAAGTGTAAAAGCAAGAATGAGCCAAGATGATTGATGGGAAAGGATGATGCCATAGTGAGAATGAGAAATCATACAACTAAAGCATGAAAGGTCAATGGTGTTTTAAGAGATGAGGGGAAAACAATCAGTGTTTGTGAAATGATACCTATTCAGTATTTCATTTAAAGTTCGACATTCTTCAGTTCGATGTCCAAGAATACATTGATATTTGCAATATGGTATGTTGGAATCGGGAGTGTGAATAGCCAACCTATTTGAAGGTGGCAAGAATATAAGACCTATGTTTAAAAGAAATTGAAGTCTTCATTCACATTTAGGTGGAGGATGTGTAGGAATTTTGATCTTCTTCATTTTGTATGGTCGTTTACGTTTACTAGGGTCTCCTTTTTCATGAGTAGAAGGATGCAGGAGACCCATAGAGGTCTTAACATCCTTTTCATTAGAAGTAGGGAATGGTTGTTCATGGGGAAGGAGAATGTGTAGATGAGGAGGAGAATTCAAGATGACCTTGCTAACATCTGGAAATTCATAGGTTGAAGAGAATATCTGTCAGGATGAGAAGGATCTTGATATACTAATCCTATTGTATGTGCATCAGTTGGTTGCTATTCAAAGAGTTGATGGATGTCATCTTCATGTTTTATGTCACAACCTTGTTTACTTAATATAGTGAATCCTCGACCATATTTTTCTTCAAGGTTGATAGGATTGTTGGTGACTTTGTGTTCATAGAATGGTTGGGATTGTAGTAGTTGAGAAGAACTAGGTTCACTTGAGGGAGAAACCATAGGTTTGGTGTTGATTTTGGGATGTAAATAAGAAAAGTGATCAGTGGGTGCAATAGGAGGAATGTCTTGTGATCTCATAGAAGGATAAAATTTTGTATTGGATTCGAGGTTGGTAAGGAAATCATTTTAAAACTTGTTCATGCTAACATCATTTTCTCCAATGATGTCTACTTCATGAGGAGGACAATCATGAGGAGTTAAAGGAGCATGAGATTCTACAATGTCATTAAGGTCACAACAAAAGGTACAATTGAACATGTGTCTACCAATAATTTCAGGGAGTGCCAAAACATATTAAAAGAAGATACCATTTTGCAAAAAAATAAAGATGCAAGAAATGAAGAAAAACAAAGAATCTGTTACTAGAAACAAAATGCAAAAGCGAGAAACAAGAATGCAGAAGAATGCCAGAAACAATGCAAAATGAATGTCTAAAATATGCAAAGGGACTAACTCGCCGTAGGTGGCGAATGAGTCCCAGGATGGAATTTTTTTGGTATTTTTCAGAATTTTAAGAATGATTTAAATGCTTTTCAGGATGCAACAACAGATGCAAAATGCAGAGTTTCTATTTTTTCAATGAGGTTAAATGCAAGAAAGAAAACTAAATGATTTTTTCACTAATGCAAAATGAAAGGTCCTAGAATGCAATAACAAATCAATGTCCTAATTGAATTGCAATGCAAATGAAAAATAGGATGCAATGTATGAAGGAAATCATAAGTTTAAAAAAAATGTTCAAAAGTTAGGTTCACCAAAATGAAACATAGATTTTAGGACCCAAAATGCTTGATCTCTTCCTAAGTTTTTCACCTAGAAAGAGAGATTTAGATCCTAAAATGCTAGATGTTCATTAAAATAGGGAAATGTATGATGTGGTATGATGTAAATTAACTAAACTAAATGCAATTGAATGATTAATATGATCTAAAATGCATGCAAAACTAAGATTTATGCTTTGTTTGAAAACATAGTGTGATATGCAAGAACTATGAAATATGAAGCTCGATAGAAAGAAACATGCAAAACAGAAAGTGTAGGGTCAAATCTAAGTGCACCTGAATGATGTGTGAGCTTTCTAGAATTTTTGGAATGCTGATAAAATTTTCTAATTTTTCATAGTGGAACTCATTCGCCAAGGGTGGCGAATCAGTCCTCCAACTGGTGAAAAACTGTCGGGAACTGATTTCTGATAGCTCAGAAGTGATTTCTGACAAAATGAAAATTTCCAAATTTCAAGTGGAACTCATTCACCAAGGGTGGTGAATCCATCCTCCCTAATATTTCTAAAAAGTCAAGGGTCAACATTGCTACTCTAGATCTGGTAATGACTGAATATTAGGTTGTTGAGGTCAATTCTGTAGAAAACAGGCTAAAAGTCACTCAAATTGCTTGAATAGATGATGAATTTATTTGAAGAGCCTAGTTGACTTGAAATCCACTTTTTAGCACCTTTAAACCTATTAAATTTGCAAAACAAAGGTTGCAAAGACACATGCAAAGGGGAAAAATGTTGAGGGATTAGTGAATAGGGGTTTTCCTTGGTCAAACCCCACTTTAGTAATTAAACCCAATTGTAATGAATGCCATGCAAGAGGAATGATAAATGAATAACATGAAAGTATTACAAAGTTACCACCTCCTTGAATATGCAAAGGTGAAGTGATGTCAATAGCTGCTCCAAGCTGCTTGAGAGTGCTTGAATTGAAGATGCAAAATGCTTGAGTGCTTGAAAATTACTTGAATTATGAATGCTTGAGTGAACAAGTAAATGGTAGATTGAATACTTGAATGAGGAGATGTAAAATGAGGTGAAAAATCCCTATTTATACAAATCTTGTGCCTTAGTATCCATTCATACCTCATTACAGGTTGACATGAAGTGAATTTTTAGTAAAATCCTAAAAGAAATTTGAAATATTTTGAATTTGGGGCCAAGGGGGACTCATTCTCCACCCTTGGTGAATGAGTCCCACTTGGGACCCAAAACCAAGTGTCGGAAATAAATTTTTGTTTAATGTTGTTTGTCGAGATAAGACCCAAAAATAAACTTAATATAAGCATATGAGGGCATACAGAGACAAAATAAAGCATGAGAAAGGTGTAAATAGGAAAAATATCCATAGAAAAGCATGAAATATTGTTACAAGACTTTACAACACTTCAAAATAGGAATTGTTGATGTATGAAAAGGTGGTTTTTAGGAAAAATGCATTAAATACAGTCTAGAAGAATGTAGAAATGTCTTACAACACTTCACAACACTTTCACAAGATGTCATTCTTTGAGTTTTACCACCGAAATAAGCATGTTCAAGCCAAGATACATCATAAAATTAAAGCAACATAGCTCCAACACTATGAAACAAGGCCTAAAAGACTATGAAAATGGTAAAGATCCATTTTTCTATGGTACACCATCAAACTTGGGTGATGCTAATATTTTGAGGTCTTTCCTGAGCTCTTCCACAATTCACCCTCATGGACTGGCCCCTAGACCACCATCTCCTTGATTGCCTTTTGCATTCCTGCAGTCTCGGTCCTCGTATGCCACTCAAAATTCTTGTTCTATATGATCCATGCGAGACTCTTGGCGATTTAGAAGCTCTAGAATTTTCTCCAGCCTCTTGTTTGGTCCGTTATTAGAAACACTACCACCCCCATCTTTCCTAGTGGTCATCATGATGCCCCACACTTATCCTATAACATAGTCACATTTATTGCATCTCAGCAAAAGGATCTACGAATAAATGTCTTATGCTACATCCAATAATTTTCATATGCATGCATCCCTGAATATAGAAGACATAAGCATTCATGCATAATACACACATTTTAGAGTCTCTCTTTGAACCCACCCAAAAAATATTATATGATTTTATTAATATTTAAGGTGAGTTAGTAGACCCTTATTTACAATAGGCTACTTGTTACATCATTCTGATTTATTGGTTTTAGAAAGTGGAAATTCTCCAGGGTCATCATTTGAGTTTACTTCAAAATTTACAAAAGAGGATGGTTGAGCGTGAAGGATCTATTTTCCCTCTTTAGTCAACAAGGGTCCATTGGGTACACACCCTAGATGCCAGTCCTAGATTGCGAAAAGATTTTGGATATGAGGTGTTCACTTCTCGTCAATATTCAAGCCTCTCTCTAGCTTGAGTCTTGCAAGTGCCTGAGCTACAAATTCATCATCAAGAATTTCTAATTGAACCTTCACCTTGGCGTTTCCTTCCTTTACATCATTCTTACATGAGGTTCTTATATTTTTCCCTTTCCTTCGTCCTGCCTTTCACCTTCACATTCCTGCATTCAATCCTTGTTTGGTCAATTCTCAGGACAACCAAATTTGGTTCAAGGGTCAACTACCCCTAGTCAACTATGGTAGACTCAAAAGGCCTAGAGTTGAACTCCAAGCTCTAATACCAAATGTAATAACCCATTTGAAATTATTACTTGATTAATATTATTGTAAATAACTCATGAATATACTCCAAATTAAAGACATAACTAGTGGCTAAAGTCAATCATAGCTACACATGTCCATTTAAAATGAGTCAAAGATTCATATATTCACTGCAAAAGTAAAATTAAAATATCAGGTTTGACTTGGCTCCTAGGGCCTCAAAGTCATGAAATTGTACATTTTCCATCAAGTACATGAATATATTACATCAAGTTACATCATAGACTATAATAGTCTTGTGAACAATTGAGGTTCTTATTTGATGCTCACCTCCACTGGTGGACGAGAACATGGTTGAAGTGCTTTATTTCCCAACCAAGAAGCTTATGCTTCCTTGTTATTCTTTCAACTTGAAGAATTCCCACCCCCACACAAAAAATTTAGCAAGAGAACAATCTGCAAGGTGGAATATGGTGCGTACCCTTACATCAACATGTAATTTCTATCTACAAGTTAGAAAATAAAGTCCAAGATCTATTCTAGGAATGGTAGAGAGTGAAATCACAAATTTCATACATACATAATGAACTATATTGCTTGGCCAAGCAGAAAAATTATGTTGCAACAACAAGAAACAATAGGTACTCGTAAAACAAACCTATACTCTCTAAACTCCATTTCAGCACCCATCCTGGAAGGTAACTTTCTACTATACATCTCATAACAACTATCTACCCTCTAGTAGAATCTACCCATAGGTTCTCTAGTCAACTAATGTATCACTCTTCCGAGTATGTGAAGGATCGTGATGGGCCAAAAAGTGGCGATATGATGGGTATGTGGCTGATGACTTTTTTTTTACCCAAAATTGATGAAATGAAAAGGGTTTCTAAAGGAGATTCTCAATTTTCCACCAATATAAATTATGCTTTACTTTGAATTTAATAAAAAATTATTATTCATTTTCTATTTGAATTATGACTAAAGTCCTAATTGATAGGCTAATTGAAAAACATCTATACCTTTCAAACGGTATCACATTTTTTGAATCTGAAATATATGTCACATTCTATGCTTCGCATACTATAGGATTAAAAAAAATGAATTTCATGAAGTTTTGACCAAGTTAAGGTGGTTAGACATACAAGCTTTTATACTTTGTAACAGTTGTAATAAAAAATTCATAATTAATTACTTACTTGGAAAAAAATTTCAAAAAAATATGCATCACATCAGGATATGAGTCCTCTACTTATATCTAAAATATTATCATTTTATTGTGGTTAGGGTGGTCAGATAAACACCTACTTCTTCTTTTTTCCCTGAAATTTAAGTACTATTGCATTGAAATTTCAAATTTTCACCAAATAGTTTTTTTTTAAATAAACCTAGTATTTTAGAAACTATATTCAATTTGCTACAAATTCTATTCTTACATATTTTTGAAATAATATAGATCACTTATTCAAATTTTTACATCAAGTTTCCTAACTCTGATTTTTTTGAATTTTCATCACCACTTAAGGGCTTGTTTTTTCCATGATGATCCTACACATACCCTTTTGTTTAAGTATTAAAATATTATTTCACAATGTCTTCAAAAGAAGAATCAAAATAATAATTTAATCTCCAAACAAAAATTAGATTTATGATTCACAGAGTAATTCAACAATCAATCATTTCATTCTTATGACTATTTTCTACTTTTCATGATAGCATTTTGCTTTTAAAAATGTATTGAAGAGAAAAATAAGGTATGTTACAAGTATGTGTATGTACATAGACAAATTCTATGTGCATACACATATATGTTCCTACTTATGTTTTAAAATTTTGCATACATTCTGAAATAATTATAAAATTCATATTTGCAATTTTAAAATAGTATACCATTTGATGTTTCTTGTCAAAAAAATAATAATCAGAACAAGTCTATAAGCACTCCAAGACTCAGGATAATGAGAGCATGAAAAAATTCTTCATTGGCGTGGAGGCGCTGGTGTGCAACCAGTTTGGGTTTGAACGGGAGGCTCTTCCAAAGCCATGGGACCAGGTGTGTCTGGCTTTGATGAAGTATGTTACGTTGGAGGGAAGGTATACAAATTTCTTCTTCTACCATTTTCCTTTGTTAAATCACCTAAGGCATTAAGTTCTTCTGAGCTTTCCCTTTTTCCTATTGATTGACCTCAAAAATTCTATTGAAAAGTGTATTGCTTTGGCTGCTGCTAACCCCATTGATCCTACTCCTCTTTCACTCCATCAGGGTCTTATTCTTAGAATTTACCATTTCCATCTTTATCTATGCCCACCTAAACTTATTTCAGTCATGCGCATCAAAGAAATTGAGAACCCCACTGTGCCCAAATTATCTTCGCCCGAGTCTAAAGGCCTAGTTAAAAAGAATCACCCGGTCCCTGTTGAGAAACCCAAACCTCCTAAAAAACTCAAAGGTATTGAGGGTGTTGCCCAAGCTAGTGCGGCAGTTAGCCTATGTGACCTTAAGTCTACTCCTGCTAGGACTTCTAGTAAAACCGATCTGAAGAAGAAGGGTAAGGAGGAGAAAATGACTCCAAATAAAGGGAAGCAAGCTATCAGCAAGGATTCCTTGGGTGATACGATGGTGGCAGATACTGTGGTTACTGGCTGTGATGCAATTATAAGACATTTGGGTAGGCTTGCTAAGAACAAAAGAAAATGCAGGTTAGAGACCTAGACACTGAGGAGGAGCTGTCAGATAGCAAGGATAGTTGTGTGGAGGTGGTGTCAGAGGACGAGCTTGGTGAGAAAGACAAAGGTCCCTCTTTAGTTCCTGACTCGGGTGGTGATATGCAGGAGGTTTCAACCTCCCACTCTTCAGAGCCAATGGGGATGGAGCAGAATGTTCCTGAGTACACTGCGAGCGATGAATAGGAGGTTGGTACGCTAAAAGAGAGATTGGACATCCTGGACAAAAAATTGTATGGGATGACTCACTTCATGGTTAGGATGATCCATTGTGTCACTAGTACCATTTCGACTGCTATGAAGGATGAGTTGGAGATGAAAAAGACTAAGGACCACCCTGATTGGGTTGGGGATGATATGGTTCAATTGTTGTCAAAGAACTGGGAAAAAGCCAACTATTCTATTGTTGGTTAGCTGTTGGTCCGATGTGTTGTTGATTTGCGTCCAATTTTGGTTTTGTTTTTTGTTGTTTAAGTTTTTTTAATGTATTGTTGTTCTAGTACTTTTTGGCCCTTGTGGCTCTCCATGTAGGGTACAACACCTTGTAAATGTTTCTTATCATATCAAAAATAGTTTCAAACATATAGTTATTATATTCTCACAATTGTTATACTCTAACTTTGTTGTTTACATAAGAACATTCATTGTTTAAACATAACAAGTACTATTTCCTACTAAACAGTCATAAAACTAGTTGTTTACATATGAACATTCACTGTTTAAGCAAAAAAATTATTATTTCCTACTAAGTAATTATCAAGCAAGCTATTTACATATGTACACTCATTATTTGAATACAACAAGTACTATTTCCTATTGAACAGTTATAAAACAAGCTATCCATATATGCACATTCATTGTTTAAGCAGAAAAAGTACTTTTTCCTACTAAACAGTTATAAAACTAGTTGTTTTCGACTTAAAAGTTTGTTGAGCAAGGTTGTTTTCAACTATAAAGATAAATTTTTAACAAAAAAGAGTTGTTTGCAAAATAATAACCATTGTTTACATTAACACAATATTGTTTCAAACTAAACAATTATGTTTAAAGATAAATAATGTCGTTTACTCTCTTTTCTAAATGATCACTTTAAAAGTAAATTTTCACTGTTTTAAAACAAAACAAGTTTTCCACATATACTGAAAATAAGCAAATCAAATAGCCCAAATTTATACATAAGGACATAACATTTATTATTTAGATCCTGAAAACTTGCATCACTGAAACTTTGATGAGCAACTTTAATATTAAAAAGAACTATGCTCGACATGTTTTTTGATGAAATAATTGAGCTAATATTTTAGTGAAAGAAGGCATATAATTTTTGAGTTCAAACAATACTCTTGGCCTTTTCAAGATGAAAAAAAGAAACTATAGATTCTCTGGGTCCACCAATCTAGATGGTCCGGTTTTTTCTTTCTAACCATCAATGATATATTTGAAATTGGCCATGTGGGCTTACTATTTTATACCATGCATGTAGAAATATTCCACAAGCAAAAATATTTCTATATCATTTTCACATTCAAGAACTAGATCATCAATCTCAATATCAACCCAAGCAAAGCTTGGTGAATTCTCAAACTTGGATTCATACCATCATTCCTATCGAACAAGGTTAGCTTATTAATAACAAACTTACATATGTAAGGCTTAAGAAACATTCCAGAAAGTGCCTCTTTTTTATTGTCCCATTCGGTAACAAGCAATAGGTAATATAAAAATGAAATTCAAAATAAAGGGATCTCGTATCCTCCCACAGGATCATAATCGATCCTTCACAAGAGAATAATTCTAACAGCACACAGTCATTAGAATAAATTTTGTTAGCCTTCATAGGCTAAACATCAAAATGCAAATAGAGGTAATGGCTGATACTTTTGAGGCTCTTCGAGCCTAAGCATAGCTCTGTATAATAGCCACAAAGGCTCTAAGGTATGGTAGTTTCCATACTACGTAGGCCGTAGGCCATGTGCCCGCCATAAGTTGGTAAACAATATCTTCATGAATTTGGCTTCAAGGCCGCATCAAACCTAGAATGAATTAGATTTTGTGGTGCTATGTTAACACTCTATAAAAATAAGGAAAAAATTCATGCAAGATTCAATAATGGAAACTAAATCAAGTTGATGACTAAAGGAAATCGATTTACAGGTATGTACAGGATCATCATGGAAAAAACATGCCTTTAAGTAGCGATGAAAATTTAGAAAAATCAGAGTTAGGCAACTTGATGTAAAAATTTGAATAAGTTATCTATATTATATCAAAAATATGTAAGAATAGAATCTGTAGAAAATAAAATGTAGTTTCTAAACTGCTAGGTTTATTTAAAAAACAATCTATTTGGTAAAAATTTGAAATTTCAATGTAGTAGTACTTAAATTTCAAGGAAGAAAAAGGAAGTAGGTGCCTATCTAACCACCCTAACCATAATAAAATGATAATATTTTTTTATAAGATTTTAGATATAAGTAGAGGACCCATGTTTCGATGTGATGCATTGTTTTTTTGTAATTTTTTTCTAAGTAAATAATTAATTATGAATTTTGTATTACAACTTTTAAAAAATATAAAAACTTGTATGTCTGACCACCTTAACTTGGTCAAAACTTCATGAAATTCTTTTTTTTTTAATCCTGTAGTATGTGAAACATATAATGTGACACATGTTTTAGATTCAAAAAATGTGATACCGTTTGAAAGCTATAGATGTTTTTCAATAAGCCTATCAATCACAACTTTAGTCGTAATTCAAATAGAAAATGAATAATAATTATTTATAAATTTAAAGTAAAGCATAATTTATATTGGTGGAAAGATGAGAATCTCCTTTAAAAACCCTTTTCATCTCATCAATTTTGGGTTAAAAAAAAGTTGTCAGCCACATACCCATCATATCGCCACTTTTTGGCCAGCCCATCATGATCTTGCACATACCCTTACCTCCAAATTTTCAAGCTTTTGTGATGTTTCCCTCAAAATTTTCCTGTCTTGATTTCTTGTGCTGTGTTTTCTTCTTTTGCCTTTTAACCCTAGGTTCTTCTTTCTCTGTATTTTTACCCTAGGTATCTTCAAAATGATTTCAACTCTTTCATTTGCATGTTCCCGACATCGACATTATTGCCTAGCCACCAACCATTACTTCATTTGAATGTGGTCATTAATCCAGTGGTACTCAACTCCTTTGTGCGATGCCTTTTGTGGATTCTCATCATTTTCAAACAATCCAATTTTAGAATATATCAATTATCAAATTTTTAATTTGATATGATATTTGAATATGAATATATGTACGTATATATGTATATGTATGTGTATATATTTATATATATAATATATAAATACATATATATGTATCTATATGTATTTATTTGATTTCATTCATACTTACCATGTATTCAAATAATGTATATATATGTATGTATGTATGTATGTATTCAAATTTTTATTTACATACATGTATATATATATATATATATATTTAGCTGATAGGCTATATGTTTGAACTTTTGTCAGAATTTTCATCAACCTTCCCAATTTTTAACCCTTCCAGCGTCGAGCTCCTAGTCAAAAAAAATATGGCGGATGTTTTTGATTTTTTAATTAAAAGCGTTTTGAAGTTTGCCGCCTAAATTTTTAACCCTTCCGTTGTCTGAAGATTTTCGTTATTTGAAGTCGTTGGCATTAAATGTATGTATTTTAGGGTATGAGTTTACTTGAGATGGTAATGTTGTTCATGGGCAGCTAGATACACTTTCTATGCAGCCAGAAAAAGGCTACCTTGCTTGAAGTGTTAAAAAACCCTGCCAAAAGCTCTTTGGGTATCGATGTGGTTTTACATAGGAAGGCTAGGAATGATGCCAGAAGTTCTCTGATGGAGATCATGTGTGATGCTATAAGGACACACTACAGGTACTTTTTCCCACCAATTTGCTCATTTTCCACTAAATTAGATTCTAGCGTGTAGTTTAATATTCACTATTTTGATTTTCTCTTTTTGAGCAAAATTAAAATTCATTGTGTATGGAGCATCATGAGAAGTTGAGAATTTTTGTTGTAACTTGTTTACCCCGAGCTACTTCTACTTACAATTCTTTTACATTGTTCATGGTGAAGGCTGAGAGGAAGCTACAAAGAAGAACAAGCATAAGACAACATGAGGGACAAATTCAGTTGGTTCATCTCATTTAATGCATACCCATTATTTGATTTTCCATGATTTGGTCTGCATGAAACAGTAGTGGTAGTCTACAAGAAAATATATGCTTGAGCAACTACAATGGATCATCATTACACTCTGTTGGAGTCAAGACCAAATTTTTTCCAAGGTGCATTTTTAATCTTCAAATGAGATTTAATGGTGGATCTAGAAGTGGGGCATTTTATCTCCATTTACATTGCATTTACTAATAGTATTAACATTTTGGTTGATTGAAATTGCATGTTGAGTGGATGTCATGGAGAGAATGACTAATTGTTGCAGAAGTTGCTAGTTATGGGTGGTGGTGGAATTTCTCTGTTTTAATGCGTTTGTGTGTGTGTTTTGGGTTGAATTATGGGGAGGCCCTGGGCAAGTGCATTTTGTTTCTGGAAGCTTAGGGATTTGGTAGACTTCATTTAGGCCAGTGTGTTACATGGCGTGACCACTCTAGACTAACTGATGGATTGTTGTAGGGTGTATGTTTTCTCTTCCCAAATACCTATTATGTTGAACAGTAGTGATACTATATAATGTAGCAAGTTGTATTGAGTTTTTGTTGATTGTGCCAATGCATATTCATAGATTTTGTAACATTTACTTGTGTTTTTTCGCATTGGCAACATTGTTACCTTAGGAAATTTTTTCATATTGAATCTTAGAATAATATAGTAGTCTGAGTAAGCCTTACTAAATTACAATCAGTTTTATATTAAATAGGCTTCAATTGCTTTCTTTATACTCATGCAAGTGGATCTAGTGGGTGGCTACTATGATGCTAATGAGCACGTCAAATTTGGCCTTCCAATGGCCTTTACTGTCACAATGGTCTCATGGATTGTGATGGAGTATGGAAATCAAATTGTTGCAGTAGGACAACTAGGATATTCAATGGAGGCAATGAAATGGGGCACAAACTACTTTATGAAAGCTCATTCAGAGTATGAATTTCTCTGGGGAGAGGTAAAAGGCAGATACTTCATTCAATGCTACCCGCTTCGGCTCTTTTTATAACTCATTTTTCTCAATGTTGTTTTTCTCCAAGTTTTTAGTTATGGAGTAATGTCTATAATTGCTTCTACAATCTACAATTTGTATTGTTTCATATTGTCCTATGTAATGAAGTTCTACTCCAAACATTTGGGTATATATTAATGCCTGTGATTGCTTCTTTAATCTTTAGTTTTATTGTTTCTGTTGATCTTATGTAATGAAGTATTTCTTTTTCCAAACTTATTTGAATAAATTTGTGCCTCAAAATGTTTCTATAGTCTATACTTTCTGTTGTTTCCATTGGTCTTATGTAATTAATGTTTCTCTTAATTATTGAGTGTGACTCTGTATTACTTACTGTGATTAGTTGTACAATTTAGAAATTTTGTTGTTTTTTTGTTGCTTTTGGTGTTTTAAGTCTGCACGTTCGTTTTGCTTTGAGATCTCTCATGTGAATTCTAGTTTGTAGGGGCAGCATCATTATAATTTATTAATTTAATCTTCATTAAATTTGAACAGAGAAATGACTCTATTATAGATTAGTTGTGGGACTTTATTATGACCAAGGACATGACAACGTCAAGGCAGGCATACAAGGTCGATGCTGCTAACCCTGGAACTGGCCTAGCAGGTGAAACTGCGCCTACCATGGAATCCTCTTCAATTGTATTTCACAAATCAAATCCTGCATATTCTAATTTTCTCCTTCAACATGCGAATATGGTAACACTAAGAGTTCAAATTTTGAGAAGACTTCAAAGCTTTTTACATAGCCCAATAGACAACAATCTGAAAAACTGTAGCCTTATTTCTCTTGTTCTATATGCAGTTGTTTGATTTTGCTGATAAATACAAAGGCAGATATGATAAAAGCATTAGCTTTGTTGGGAAGTACTACTCTTCAGTAAGCGGTTACTGGGTTAAAACCTGAAAGAATCCATAACTTGCTTTTCTATAACCATTTCAATCCCCTAGAAATGGGTTTACACTCTAATAATATGTACTGTTGACGATGATTAGGATGAGTTTCTTTGGGATGCCTCATGGATGTACCAGGCCACTGGAGATGAATATTATCTCAAATATATTACTGATAATGCAGTGTCCTTAGGGGTATTGGATGGGAAATGACAAAATTCAGTTGGGATGTCAAATATGCAGGCCTGCAAGTCCTTGTAGCCAAGGTACTATAACAATTTAGCACAATTGATGAGAAATTTTATTGCTTTGAGTACAACTGTCAAATTTAGTTTAATGATTATAGGTTACAATTCTCATGAAACTAATTAAACTCATCTGTTTGTAAATGGAAGGTCTTGATGCAAGGTCAAGGTGGGAAGTACAATTATACTCTTCGAAAATATCAATCCAAGGCTGAGTTCTCCCTTTGTGCTTGTCTCCAGAAAAATCCACCGGGTACCAATGTTGATCTTACTCCTGGTTAACATTATAAGACATGACATATTGACTTCGCTTGTGTGTGAAACACATCATTAACATTGTTAACAATTAAATTTAATGCCATTTGCATTGTAACTAATGATAGGTTTTCTTTTCCATGAAGGGGGTTTATTATTTAACAGAGAATGTAACAATATGCAGTATGTATCTTCTTCATATTTTCTATTAACAGTGTACTTAGATTACCTAACTTCAGCGAAAAAGTAGCTTATGTGTCCATCTACAGAAATACAACCATTAGAGATTCTTAGGCTTGCGCAGTCTCAAGTATGTCTCCTAAAAGAGTGCAACCCACACGAAAAAAATCATAATGTAATTTCATATTAGCGGTACTTATCAAAGGTTTTCTGGTGTAGGGTTTGTTATTTGTTGTGGGGTTTGTATTAGTAGTATTAATAAATCCTCTGAATTTAATTTGCATTTTATTGTAGTGGGTATAACTTGTCAAACTAGGAAATTGTAAGTTGTCGGGTATTTTGGTGACATTTGCAAGCAAATCCCACAATGGTGTTCATACATTAGGCAAGCTTAAAACCTTCACTTGAGGTGGTCTTAAAAATATAAAAAAATCACAAGCTCCTTAGCTAAGTATATACTTTGAGGTTACTTAACACTAATATACTCAATTTAACTTGCTTGTGATCTTGTATCATTCTTTGACAGTGTGTATTCTTAAGAGATCTTTGCTCGAGAGACTTGTGAAGTAGTTTAATTTACTATCATCAAATTGATAATGAGGCTTAAGAGTACAAATGAATCAAAAGGATGATTGCAAAGAGGGGAATTCATGATTTCATATATAAAGAAAAAAGTTAATATAACTGCATTTATTGACTTAGTTTTGTAATTTATCCTCAAAATTTATATTATTAGCGTTCATACCATAATAATTGTGATGTAAATTGTGCCAGGCTAATTGAAATGTTATATGTTACCACCAATCAATAGCTTTTTTGTTTCAACTATGCCAATTAAATTAGTAAGCAGATTCAAATTTTTTTTGCTGTTTGATTGCTTGGTAGTGAAGATGGACTATGGGCTTTAGCCTTTGATTGATATAGAGCATTTTTAGAATGCATAAAATGTATGCATATTACATGATAATGCACAAATATTGAATTATAGGAGATATAAATGGATGGATGATTGAATATGAAATAGATAAAGTTGACTATATGTGTGATGAAAGGTTACATGGGCAGGGTATTTACCATACTGCATATTAATTTTATGATTGAAATATTATATATTAGTTAGGTTCATAGAACTATATAGCTCAAAACTTTTTATTTTTAGTTGGGCTTATGCAGGCTACATTTAGGACCTAATAACTTGTATACTGATTTTCCTTGTTTAATTTTTTGAGATTTGTGTTTCAAATGAGTTACTAAATTGTGCTATTGTTTTTGTATACGAGGGATTTAAAGGCAGTCTAAGTTACTAGTCATAAGCATTAGGTTTTAGCTTCTCATGTAAAAATCGTACCTATGCTCCTCTCTTGCTTTGCTTCTGGGCTGCAGATGCCTTGGAATGAACAAGGTCATGGATTCACTGTCATCATGGGAAGACCCATATAATATTAACTGGACTCCAAAAGAGATTTTGGTAAAACTCAGGAAACAAGTTGAAGGCCATTGGATTGGTCTGAATTTTGAGGTACTCTCATAGTAACACAACTTTCTCCGCATAACTATTGGCTAAGCTTAGATTTTAGAAAACTTGTGATAACACAAAATTATTACCACAGAGCTTGTTTCTTCCTTTTTTTATATCTAATTCATTACAACCTGCATATTTTGTAAGGCCAGTTTTGCTTTCTTTGAGGGCCATTCCTAGCAAGATTTTGGATTCTACATGTTATTATGTTGTTTCATTAGGAATATGATCTAGCCAAATAAGGATTAAGTTTTTTGTGCATTTAACTTACAAAGCGTTGTCTTAATTAGCTGATTTTATGTCCATATGTGTTAAAAGTGTATTTTTTGATTCCCCGCATCATTATTCTATTCTTACATCATCTCACCATATTGTTGGTGCAAGTGATTTTTATTCTTGTCTTTTTATAGTCACAAGATTGAACAACCTAAATTAGATCATGAAAGCTTTTATAATCAACCAACTAAGACACTAGATTCTCATTCAATTCATTGACCTAATTAAGATGTAATTGGAAACATTCTTAAAGCAACAAATTTTTATCAATAGTGAAATATTAAATTTGTTCACAAGTCTATATAAGTTACAGATGGTTTTAAGGTGATTTGTACACCTTACACTTTGTTTTCAAACATGATTGAATCATGTTCTTAAGAAAACCAAGAAAACATGGGTAGAGACACAACTACCAGTTGTAGCAAGGTGGAAAATGGGCAAGTTTCATGCCAGTTGTGGAACCACCATGGTGGTTTTGCCACACATGCTATATTTGACGAGGGCAAATGGAAAATTAGGGTAACAACTGCAAACAGAGTTTCTTAAAATTCCCAACCTTTATGCTTCTTGTTTCTATTCTAAAATTAATGTAGATGTATAAATACACCATTAGGGGTCATTGAAATAATCTTTTTTGACTCAGTTCTTCTTTGTTAAGTATAAGGATTTGAAAATAAAAGAGGATTTCCTTTCAGTAACTTGTAGAGCATTGCAAGTGTTGGGATAGTATTGTAAAGGTGATGAGTATCTTTGAAGACTTAAAGAAGGCATGAAGCTTGTAAAATGTAGAAGATTTAGGGGCATGAGAAGGAAAGGCCTTACACTTATAGTCTTCCACTTCACATTAGGTTCCCCAAGGTAATCTTGTGTTGACCTCTCTTTTAATTAATACACACAACTATCTATGTTCAACCCGACATTAAAACAACCTCATTTGTCTAGAGCATATGTCTACTATTTTCTTAAGAAATTAATGGGACTGAGAAAACATCAAATGAATCATATAAGTTAACTGGAAAGATAAATGTTTGTGTTGGTGAACTAGGTATGAATTGTGTGTACTAATTATGAATCATAATACAATGTAAATATTTTGAATAAAGTGCTTACAGTGGTGAATCATATTCAATTTCTAATTCATCCCAATCTTATTCTCGGTCTTATTTAGGTTAAAGGTTTTGTTCAAATTTGAATATTTGAACCTAAAAATCTTAGCTAATGTATTTAGCTAATCTTAAAATTTCAAGTTAGCTTTTAGTTTGAGACTCTTTTAATCTGTAAGCAATTTGAATATGATAACATTCCCTTGGATTTACCTTTCTAAAGTTCTTTCCATGCTGTAACTGAGCATCAAATTAGTCTAAAATAGTATCTCTAAATAGTCTGATGCATTGGCTTTGGAATTATATTAGATGGTGGACATTTTGTTAATTTATTTCTTGTTCACACTGATGCTTCTATTTTCTAGTTAGTGGTTGGAGGGATTATTGGAAGGAGGTGAAGGGGATGAAGGGGGAATAGGGAGGATGTAGTGCTCACTTTTCTTGAAAGAGGGTCAAGTCATAGTTAAAATTTTGAACTAATAATAAACTGAACCATTTGTAACTAAATATTGAAGTCTAGTGTGTCCAAATAAGCATCACACTCACTAAGAAAAAGAGGAAAGAGAAAAATTCACTATTATTATACAAGATACTGGCTTCAAGGGAATTTTGTAGTCACATTGAAAATTCTAACTCATTCAACATGTTCATGAGTTTAGAGTTTCTGCAACTGGTAATTCTTTGTTGCCTAGCCACAATCCCTTTGGTAGGTCCAGTACCCCAGCTTCCTCCATTGTTTTGGTTCATATCCTAATTAATGAAAGTAGGCAATGAGCCAAATTTTCACATCTGTTTTGACACTTTCTTGCTACCTAATTCTTAGAGGAGGTGCCTTATTTACAATACTTTCAAGTTGGTTCATGGTTGGTGGAATATTTGTTTCAGATCTTTCCCCTCTTCAGTTGGATGAGGGGTTCTATTTTAGTGGTGGATGAGCTTCTACCTGGTGCTTTAGGAGCTTACCAAATGTTTCAATTCTATTTGTAACTTTTTTTATTTAAAAATTCTAAAAGAAACAAGATTAAGTTGCTCTCCTCTTAAAAAAATGATATCAAAGAATTGTTAATGATCACACATATTACATGCTTCTGTATTGTACTGTCCCCTTTTGGAATATTCTTTAAAATAAAATATTCACTCAAAACATGATAGTATTTTTAACAAAGATTGTAAATTTGTGATATATATTTCGGTCAATAAATCATACCACAATACTCAAAGTTGATTATTTCTACCTCCTTAAGCAAGGATTGATTTTGTGGAAGATATGCTGAATTGTCTGAGAAGCCATGAGAGAGGGATTTGATTTTTTACAATAAAATAGAAGTTGTACAACAATCTAGTGTATAGTGTTACAAGAACCTTGGTCTTGTGAAACTTATAGTGATTCTTTCTTGTTGGAATGATTGGTGTTTCACAGGATTGATAAAGTGTTCTTTGCATTGTCCTTGATCCTTTAGTTTGGAAATGATGGTAAGTTGAGCTCCCTAGTTGATCAAGTCTCTTGCCCTACATTTCTGTCTAGAACATGCAATTGATTACTCTTATCATAGTTGGTGTTGTGTTTACTGGTTTTCAAATGCTTACTCAGATTCTTCTTTGTTGAAGTGATTAGAGGTTCATAGGATTAGCCAAGTGTTCTTTGCACTATCCTTGGGCCTTTAGTTTTAAAATGATGGTAAGCTGATCTACCTAGTTGATTAGGCCCCTACCCTATTTTTTTGTCCAAAATATGCAACTGATAACACTTCTCAAGGTTGGTTCTATGTTCATACGCTATCAAATCAACAAGCTATACTCACTTAGGGTCTTATTGGATTTCTAAGATTGTTTATTACTTTCAATATTGGTCTAAGTCATTAGACTAATGAATTGTATGCAATTTAATAATGTAGGAGGTTCTCAACCTCTTTTCTGGGCAATAATCTGAATCGAAGTAGTTTTTGGGGCTACTAAGGGGCTTGCATTTCTACACAATGTAGAAAGGTCGATTATATACTGTGATTTCAAAGCATAAAACACCCATCTATATTTGGTAGTTGAATAATCATATCTCTGGTCTAAAATATCTTTCTCTCTTGATAATTTTATTTTACGTAATCGATTGATCCTATTGCAGAATTATAATGCCAAATTCTCAGACTTTGGGCTAAACATTTGTATTGTATATAGAGTGTTGAACATGGTAGTGTTCTATTTTTGCAACGATCTAAATTCCATTGTTTCATTTTGAATCATTGTTTAATTAGGTAGCTGATTTTGGGATTTCTAAGGAGGAAAAGCTTGATGGTCATTCTTTAGGTCTCAACGAGAATGTTGATCCTAAATATGTATCTTCAAAAACTAATACAATGATGTATACAAATTTGGCATTATGCTTTTAGAATTGATCACAACAAGGAATCCACAAAAAGGGCTCATGAATTACATCAATCTTGTAATATCTATCAACTTTCTAATCATCCCTTTGTGGCTGAAAAAATCAATCCTTAGAGATTTAGAATGTAATTTAGTTGCCATGCTATTGCTTTCTATTAGCTATAGTAGATGATAGTCTATTATCTCATATGAAAACTTGATATTTCCATAGAGGCCTTGGTCTATAATGGCATCTATTATGAAACTACCAACTTTTCAAGTCTTTGTTGAAGAAAAATGATTAGGATGATTTTCTATGAATGTCTAGCTAAACTTCCAATGGCATACATAAGCCAATTATAATATTTTTGTTCTATTCCCAAAAACATGTATATTTTTTATTTTGTTTTATTCTGATGTGAACAATGCTCTTTCCTTTAGCATTCAAGTTACACATTTGGCTACTTTTGATGAAACAAGTTGCACCTAGTGCAGATGGAAAAGTTGGGTGGGAGGAAATAGTTGATGCATGGGTGAATGTGAAATATGATATTTAAGAAGTCATATATGTAGCTTCCATTTCTTACAAATGTGTGGAAAAAAACCCAAGAAAATGAAGAACTATGAGAGATATTGCACAGGCTCTATCTAGGATAAATGAACATAGATACACTAATAACAATGACAAGGAAACCATTTCTCCTGTTGAGGATGATTTTTTTGAAGATATAGAAAATGGAGAGCTTACGAATATTGATTTTTACAAGAAAAATGGCATGGAAAATACACTAGATGTTTAAGTGCTTGTGTAAATACATGTTGAAGGATTCAAAATATTTTTCCGCCTTGTAGCTAATTATCTAACCATTTTTCATCTACAATGTAGTAGCAATTTTTTTGACAGTTTCTTCATCAAAGGAAGAAATCATATATTAGTCAGAAATATAATTCCATTTATGGATTATAACATTTTAAAATTTACTCTTAATTGATGAATAGAATGTCAAAATCTATATATTTCTGATACAAAATATCAACATCAAATATATCATTTTTCATTATGAAAAATTAAGGCGCTTAAGTGTGCCAATTTGTACGTAATATGGGACAATGTCGAATGTCCATATTAGCTTGTATTGATATACAATTGTCAAATGTACATTACCTGTGTGTCACTATTCTAGTCATTAATGGGCCTTGCACTTGCTACATTGCATTATCCTCTATAGGATCAAAATCCCACATGGGAGGTTAAATAAAATCCCTATGAATCTGATGATTAAAATAATTACCCTATTTTGTTATGTATCAAATTTGTTCTCCATTGGTAGTTAGCTACCTATATAAATTGAGGCAAGATCATTTTCCACTAGTGCTAACTACCTAATGTTCAAGATATTTGAAAAAAAATTGAGTTTCAACATCATACAGTCCTGCTTAAATGGGAAGTTCACATGTGACATACTAAATAGATGTGACTACAAAATAGCATAGAGAATAGTAAGAGGGGACAAGGATCAGATGTATGCCAGAATGAGACAATTTCATGACTCTAGAAATGACCAATGAAATGTCACATGCTAAAAACATAGAAATGAAATTGAAGTTTCAAAATAAACCTA
Organism: Sequoia sempervirens; assembly: GCA_007258455.2. Taxonomy (NCBI): domain Eukaryota; kingdom Viridiplantae; phylum Streptophyta; class Pinopsida; order Cupressales; family Cupressaceae; genus Sequoia; species Sequoia sempervirens. The sequence continues at coordinate 705,154,548 of VDFB02281492.1, read as the reverse complement.
CAAAGTAATTATAAACACTCTTAAACTCTCTCATTAACAAATGTGTTGTTTCTGCACTTTTAATAAGTAGACTACATTCTAGGCCTCAACCCAAGGGCTACAACTTACTTGGTGGGATTTGGAAAAAACTATCTAGTGCAAGCTCATCATTGTGGAGCCACCATAATTTCTTACAAGGAGAATCCATCATTCATAGGTTGTACATAGGGCTATGGATCATGGTATAATCGCAAGGAGACCAATCCTAATGTTGTTGTTGGGGCTCTTGTGGGAGGGCCAGACAAGAACAAAAAATTTTAATATGAAAGAGGGAATTACATACAAACAGAAGCTTGTACCTATAATGTTGCTCCTTGTTGTACCCTCAGCACACATGCCCCGTTTGGAACGGGGACCCTCTTTTCTTTCACCTTGTCGGGTCATTTCATCACCGCCTCATTTTGTGTGCCCCTATTTTGGTGTCCTAAATGGTCACCATACCTCCAAAGTTTCATCTTAAGTTGATCATGTTTCATCCCCTCCATTTTTGTTATGTCTTGGATCTTTGTCGACTCTACTTGGCAGTTTGCTTCTACCAACTGCCTTAGGGCCTAGCGGGCCCGCCTCACCGGGTTTCCCTAGCCGGGCTTCCTCCAGGTGTTCACCATTCCAAAATGGCCCAAACCCTGGGACCCATACCCTTCTTTGCCGCTTGTTTAACTTGATAAAGTTTTTTAGCTACTTTTTCCCCTCCCAGGGCCGACCATCTAGACGTCTATGTCCGGAACTCTGTGCTATCTTCACCATTTCTGAATGGCCAAATTGCAATAGCGCTTCGTCCTCCAATTCCCAAGATCCCCTTCATTGACGGTTTGCAAAATGACATTCCAACGACTGTCTGACCACGTCCTTTCAGCCCCCAAACCTAGAACCTCTCGCCGTTGTCTGAGATTTCAATTCACCAACCCCCTGTTGTTCGTACGACCATTAAATGATGGTAGTAAATGCATTTTTGGGTATAAATATCTGGCCCTACATATCATTTTCATTTGTCAGGTTTTCTAGAGGAGTTCAGAGTGCTTGCTAAGGATTCCAAATCATTCATCGTCTGTGGCCCTCGTGTCCGTGATCATCGTTCAACCATCCTTAATGGATTTCGCATCTTCCCTCATTAGAATTACGAGGTAGTTTCCCCGTCCATTTCTCTGAAAGTTTTTTTATGATTTCATGCCTAAAATGATGAATAAACATGGGCTAAAATGCATTAACTTGATAAAACTTGGCAAAACCTAGAAAACCCATGTCTTGAAATCCTAAGAAACCTCCAAAATCACCATCTAAAATGAATCTAGAGTTGGAACTCACCGCTATCATTCTTCGTGCAGGGCATTCACGCCCTCTAGGCTCATGCCAACCCATCGTCATTGGAAACTTAGAAAATGAAACAAACATTATTCAAACGACAGAATCCACTCCCGGGCCCGCGACCCCGACCCTTCGTCATCTGATCGTTGTCAAAATTACCAAATGAGAAACTCAAAATTCGGTCTCCATCTTGTCTTCCTGGGCCCGCTCCCATGGGACTGCATCCCCTATACTCCGCATTGCTTCCACTGTTCTTAAACGGCGAGGAGGATCCATCCGCCTGAGATCCGGGGCGCATCCCACCTTTTGTCGTCTGAACTTGAACTCAAATGCACTGACCAAACATGTCCCTGGGTCCCAGTCCACGGAATTCCGAGGAAACTTCACCCTTTCGAAGTAGTCATCTTACGTCATCTTCCAGCCTCCCGAGTCCCGACAACTCTATTTCCATGAAAACCAATGAACAATGAACTTGGGTGCCTTTGCCTTCACCGGGTTTCGTCCACCGGGATTTCATCTCATGTCAGCTGGCGAAAAGGGAAAAGCATACCCGCCTTCCCAACCTTCAGGTTCTGCTCTCCTAATTGCCGAGAGAATCTCCACAAAGAAAATCTCATGGTCGAGCTTAACGACAGGTCAAGTCTGTTGGGTTGCTCCGTCTGGACTTTTGTGCCACGCTCGCCGTTTTCAAACAGAAAATCACCAACAACTTTCTGCCCCTTTGAGCCCAAATTCTTTAATATTTAAGGGTCACAATCAGCCATCCTTTGACCTCCCAGGTCTCGAACCCTAAAGTTCTAACCCCAGAACTCCATTTCTTCCTGGCCGTTTCAAACAGCTAAATCCTAACGGCTTTCCATCCTTCTACCTCTGGATGCTCCTAAAGTGATCAAAATAATCTCAAATTTGAAAACCAACCTCGACCCACGTGCTAAAATTTGACCCTTTTCGACATGAGCCTTTCAAACCATCAAAATATGAAGATGGGAGAAATCACCCAAATTTCCCTACCTTGCTTTCCCTTCAAAACAACATTCCTGCCAGGGAAATTCGGCCCCCTTGGCCTGGGTTGTCCAAAATCCCTCCAAAAAATGACTAACGACATTTGGAAGAAAAAGTTTGATTTTATGAATGATAAATTGTGTAACCATGGGAATTCAGCTAATGATTAATGCTTTCGTAATTAGTTGTACTTTTTTATTTTTCTATTTCCAAGATATATGAAATTAGGTGCAGGACCCTCAGGGGTGGCTGCAGAAAAAAGACAAAGGAAAGAAAGTGGGCAAGACTCCTCATGGAAGAGAGGAAAAAGACCAAATGAAGTACCAGTTCCAAGGTGAGCCCCTTCTTTCAAAAATCATCACCGACTAGAAGGAAATCACAGATACCAATATCGGCCACGTCGATATTGATGAATTTAAGCAAAGGGTCAGAGTCCACCTAAAAACTGACAATGCTAGATTGATTAGACAAAGAAAAATTTCCAAGGCTGTAGGCTTCCCTCCATCCCTCATTTCCCCCGAATTGGTCATGGCTTGTCGGCAGGCCTATCAACCATAAACACGAACCATTGTTGATAGGGATGGAAATATTCTTTCTGACATGTCGAGTGAGGCAATGACGAAGACCTTTCACATCCCCACCTTTGAGGAGATGGAGATTCCTACCATTGAAGAGTGTAAAGCAACATGGGACGAAGACCCGATGGGCTATAAGAAGCTAATAAATCAATATTGGCTCAAGGAGAAAAGGGGCAGCGCTGCAAAGGTTCCTCAAGAACTCTTCCATAGCGACTTCCACAAAGACTACCATGATTTGATAACTATGTTGAGTAGAGTGATGGGCCTCCCCACCACTGCCTTTTCTCAGGAGTGGATGGTATATTTCATGGAACAAATCCTCTATCGGAATGAGGATGTCACTTGAAAAGCCTCATTCTACTTGGGAGGCATCATAAGTGACTTCTTTCACGAGTAGTTCATGAATGTAAAAAAGGCTTCCATATTCTACATGACCTCCTATCTAGTATACTCACTAGCCGAGCAGAGGCAATACGGTGGATTGTTCATGGCACCTGATGAGGAACTGGGTTGAGCATTAAAGGTCTATGGCAGATACCCCCAACTCCAATTTAGAAATTTTAAGAAAGAATATTATAGGGTGAACGATGCCTTCATTAGTCACATCACCAGATTGCTCAAAGGGGATTTTGAGAGGAGGGTTTCTCATAGTGCTCAGGCATTCCTAAAGCAATATACCTTCCTATTCATACAATACCTCAAGTTTACATATATTCATGCCTAGGGTTTCACAGAAAGGTCGAATAAGCTACCCCAGTACCCCAACGACCAGATTATACTGTTAGAGCTTTCCCAGTAGCTGTAACATATACATTCAGTCCTCGGCGGAAAACACTTGGAAGGGATCCCTTATCCCTTAGCTTTCGGCCGGGGGATGTACAAATTGCAAACTTCCTAGTGTGTTGTGAATTCTAAGAAGGAATTGGCAGAGTATCACTTTCTCCTACACACTGCTCGCCCACGGATGGACCCATATGGGCATGTAAGAAAGGCACTAGGACTAGGGTTCTCCCATTTGCATCATGTTGAAGATTTCTTGGCAGATTGTCAAAATGACAAGGAGGTGTGTGCAAGGCATTACATGCGGATGACCACATACTTTGTAAGAAGGATGCAACTATTTCTCATACCGGATCAAGTCAAAGAAGATGAAAGCACCATAATGGACCCTAGGTACAACGCATTTGCTAACTTACCACTGCCAATGATAGATTGGGATGAACAGGAGGTCGATGACCTCGATATTATCACCAATCCAATTCAGGCTTGTACCAAAGAATGGATTGATGAGCAGGTAGCCCAATTGAAGTAGCAAGGGGTTGTCCTGACATATGAGGGGCTCAAGAGCGTGCTTAGTACCACAGAAGATGTCGCTTCCACAAATTCAATAAGAGGGACATCCAAGTCTCCTCCACTTACAAGATCAAAGAAGAGGAACGGGATTGAGGTAGAGCAGTCGCCGGATCCCAAGGTTTATTCATGAAAAGATTCAGGAGGCTCAGCCTCTAAGAGGCCCAAACGAACAGGAAGCATTGCAGAGCAGCCACCAATTCAAGAAGATCCCCTTCAAGAGGGTGAGGCAGGAAAAATAGGTGAGCCAGAACCTCCTCTGGCTCTCCCTATTTCCACTACCCTTCCATCTATTTCCTAGGCCATGGTTGCCAAATCCCCGCCTGGGGTAGACATCTCGGTCCATCTCACATCCTCTCCCCCAACTGAGCCCATAATAATTGTTGACTCCTCTATTGCAACTTCTCTACTTTCCTCTGCCACCATGTCACCTACTACATCGCTTCCATTGGAAACAAAAACAATACCAATGCCTGCACTCACTTTGCTAGAAGCTTTCTTGAGGCATATGCAGAATGTCTCTTCTGAGATCTCTCAGATCTTTTTGGATCCCACCATCCAAGTTGTTGTAGTGCAGGTCCTCACCAGTGCTACACCCTCACAACCCCTAACAGGACCACCAACAATGGGCGCCACGATGCTAATCTCAAAAGAATGGGAGAAGTGGGAGAAAGAAGCTTCAAAAGTGGCTGAGGAAGAAGCCAATGATTACCACGAACACCTAGAGAATGAACACTGGAAAATTGACAGGGTGATCTGTGAAGAAGAAGAAATATGGTCTTCTAAAAGTGGAGACAAAGGTGAAGACACCGATTGAAAGGTTACTACATTTGATGATGATTTCGAGGAGAAAATGGATCAACAATTAAGAGATGATAAAGAAGAAGGGCAAGAGGGTGATAGGGTAACAGAAGATGTGGAACTCCCTACAGGGGATCAGTAGGAGGATGTGTCATCTCCTCATAGAGAAGAAGGAAATATAGAAGAAGAAAATCCTGAGGGTGAGGCTTAAGCTGGCAAAAGCCTTGAAATTGGATAGCCTGAGGAGCGTGTGCACAAGGATGAACAAACTGAAGAAAGAAAAGGGAAAGGAATTGAGAAAGAAGAAAGTCCCTGAGAGCGATTGCCTACTAAGCCTCCCATCAAATACCTCATGTTTTTCCAAGACTTCGATGAGGAAGAAGGAGACAACACTAAAATGGAAGAAAGGGCTCCCACGGGTGAACACATAGAAATCCTAGCAAAGAAGGGTGAGGGTGATCGTGAATCACCTAAAGAAAAATCTGCTATGCCCGAGTGGCTGGAAAAAGCAACTTGAAAAAAAGACTCCTACCCCAAAGGATCCAAGAGCAAGATTGGAGGCTATCTTAGCCCGAGCATAGATCACAACCAAGAAAGAAAAGAAGCCCAAAATAAGATCAAAGGTAATGATGGATGCTTTTGGGTCCCGCACTGTGTAGGTAGCCACACCGGTGGTAGACCAAGGAGGAGTGAGCTATAATATTTCCACCATTGATTTAGGAACAACTACCAGAGAGCCGAAGGTGGATCACCTCGAGGAATCTTTTACCATGGTGATGCATTTAATTCAGCAGGATAAAATTTCAAAGGACGAGCTTAAGGCATAGGTAGCTGATCTGATAACTTACATTCAACAATGGTCCTCAATAGAAGAAATTCCCATCACATCCATGGCTCCACCCCAACTGTTGTCCAAGGAACAAATCAATAAGCTAGAAAGGAGAAAGAATTTGGACAAGACTATAGAAAGCTGGTTCTGACAGGTTCTAGATGTCAGAAATATGGGAATTGGTCGAGTTGTCCAGATAGCCAACAAGTTCCTAGACTTACAACAGCCTCTCGAGAGCACAAGAAGGCTCTGCTCTGACTTCCCATCAAGTTATGAGTCCACATATCCAAGGATTGAGGCTATCCTCAAGTTGCCTAGCACGACATGGGAAAACGAGCTCGCATTCAAAAGGGACGACCATTGGCTAATGGATGTATGGAGGTGGGACTTTGATAATAGGAAAGAAATATTAGGGTGAGTAATTGACAAAGTAGATCCTGATATTGAATGGGTCAGGGAGATTAGGGCAGATTACATCTGATACTTCAAGCTAATGACAGGCTATGAGATGCCCATTATGCAAATCGGTCCAAATAAAGTAAGGCCTCATTTCTAGAAAAGGATGAAAGATAGGATATCAGATGAAATAAACACTGAATTCATGAGTTTTTTAGCCCAAGCATTGACCCAGTCAGAGTTGTTCTGAGACCACGCTGCCAAGTATGAAGAGGATTGGGAAAGGCTCGTCGAACACTCCAAGGAATGGAGCTATCAAATACTGCGGTCTGAGATCATGGAGGTTGATAAAGTCCAACTAGTAGTCCTAAAATTCATGGAGTATATAGCTTTGAAGAAGCAGGAAGGCAACCCTATTGTTAGTGAAGAGCTTCTGAAGGAATAGCTACAACAAAAAGAGAAATCAGCAAAAGACAAAATGCTATAGTGTTGTCACTAGAAGACAAAATAGGGATATGGACAAAATTGTATTTTAAATTGTAATATATTGGAGGGTAGGTAGAACCCTAGTTTGTAGTGAATCTTGGCCACATAATGAGATTAAATCTTGTCCATTCATTCTACTTTTTGGGAACTATAAATGGGGGGACCGTCTCCTCTCATTTTAAAAGAGAGTTGAGTTGTTGTAAAGACATGCCGCGGAAATTTCTAATGAAAGTACATTGACTTGGTGCATTTTCTTAGTTCCTTGCATGTTTCATAATTCAATCTCCATTGTTAGATGCTTTATTTATATTTGTATTGTTATTCTAGTTATATTTAAGTTTTTTAAGTAGATTTTAGTAATGTTGTTCGATGATTATAGAAATTTTTGCTATGTTGATGCCTTCTAGTCCATACTTTTTGTTGTTTGTTGCTGGTAAATGGTCTTGTAAAGTTAGTCTGGGCTGAAATTTGAAGCTACTTTTAAATTTTTATCTTTATTCATGCATGAAAATGGTGGATGAATGGTAAAATATTTGCAAACCTTTGAAGATAGCATATATTTCACGATGTTGTAGGTTTCTTGGTTAAGTGGAATCATGTTTCAAGGAAGTTCTCCATAGAAAAACCTCCATGATCACTATTCATAGTTAGTTGCAGATCCATGAACCTTCCCTCTTCCCTGCTCTTTTTCCTTTTTTTAGAAACAACCTGTGCTAAGGTTCATTGCACATTGTAAAGCCAAAACTTAAGGAAAACGTTGAAGTTTTAGATTGTTGTCTGAACCTATAGCGAAGTGCACCTTAACTACCATCTCACAAACTTTAGATTTTAAGATCCACTCCACATCCAGCTATGTAATTCTTCCTTGTGATTACCAGCAAGATCACATTAAACATCAACTGAGGAGTTCCATACAAGTCATGACGTGACACCTGAGAGACCTTGGAGAGATTTTCAGCAACTTGTTGTTGGAGATTTCTTTTCAAGAGAGGTAGTGCACGTGTGTACTGCATATGTTGAGAAAGTGTGAAAAAAGCCCATCAACACTCCTCTTCTTGGTGTCTTGGACAAACTGAATGGTAATATACTATAATTTCATCTAGTGTTACAATAACTCTTCTTAAAAGAAAGCAAACTATATTCCTATGTTGTTCTTAATATGTGAATACTATCATTATGGCTTGTGATCTTTACTTTTCAATCTGAAATGATTTTATTATACCAGTTCTCACAGGTCTACTAAGCTATTAGGGGCCATTTAAATAAATCTTTCAATATGCTAATGTTGAAGGGATGTTTTGTCTATGCAAGCTTCAGATCATAGGGAAATCTTCATGTTGTAATTTAATCAGACTAGATCTGATACAATAGTCCTATTGGAGCATCGCTACCACCGTCCACCCCCTATACAAACTCAGGTGAACAATAGTGTGCATTAAAAAGGATGACCTTCACTCTTTCTCCATTCTTTTTTTTCAAGTTTATGAGATGAAATATAGCAAACACATACAATTGCAAGAGTTGATAACTTTGGGTGTCCAATAAAATTCCTGTGCACTACGGGGGAGTCATGGATGAGAAGAGGTAGAAAGTATTACAAGCATACAATGATAGTGATCAATGTTTCCAACAAGCCCATAACCCACCTTAGCGATGTGGGTAAATTTGTAAAGTATCTATTATTATTTTTGTTAATAATAATGATGATTTTAAAAGTTTTTCATATTTTCTATTTATAAGAATTGGGTAGCTTTAATCACCATTGTTTTCTTTCTTTAATTTCAATAAAATATAAAATTCTCTTAATGTTTCAATGTTTCAAACCAACATTAGAATATAACTTGTGTAGACCCTAACAAGGAAACATAACCTACTTTCCTGTGTATTCAATTTTATAACTATTTAGAATATTAATAAAGGAAATAATGCTATGTCTTTGGTTTGGTATTACTTGAACATGCTCTCTCCAATTTTACATTACTTATCTTACCTTTATTACCATTTAAGCCTGCGCGAGAATCAGAAAGCAAAGTATTTTGTTGGAGTTAATGTGCAGGGAAGAGTATGTGTTTTCTTTAGGCTAATGTGTAGGAGAAGAGGCTGATCATCATTAGTTATGGAGTATATCATTCCCTATTTGTATTAGTTCTACCCATATTTGCACAAATAGATTTTTATCTAGAGTTAGATATCTTTGTATCAAAATTCTTGAATAGAAATTAGATCTCTATATTGCACAACTTTTATAGCAAATGATGAATGTTTCAGCTATTTTTGAAGCTTCATATTACAAAAGGAATCGATTTGGTTGTTTGTGATATGTGAACTAGTGATATGGCTGTGTAAATAAGCTCTTTCACTAACTAAGCTTTAACCTTATGGGTCTGTAAACAAATCAAGTTGTATAAACAACCTATAAATCCACTGCGATAAATATTTCATACTTTTGTACCACATTTGAATGCCTTTTACCCAAACTAGAAAGTGACTACCTTTTAAGCTCTTTGATTTTGTTTTAGAAAGATCATAAGTTTTTTAGTACCCTCACAACTATTGAAACATGCTCAACTACTGGTTCCTCTCCCCTACATGTTTGGGTATGGCCCAGATATGGATTCTTATGAAAACAAATCCTGATATAGTATATTGGCTTATGAAATACGGTTATGGGGATATGGGTATCTGGGTGGTAGAAGGGAAATATATTTTAACTTTGCTGATAGGATTGAAAATGGAGGTTGTTGGTGAGTAACTAAAAATTATGAAACCTTTTTTGCATGCTTGGTAATGTTTCTTTCATAGTGATCATAAATTCCTAGCGAGACACATTTTTGACAAATTCCAAGTAGCTACAAAATACAATTGGTGGCACAAAACAAGTTATCTGGTTATTTTTGTTTGGAAGTTTAGAATAAAAATGCAAATGATATAGATCCACTTACCACTGCAGTAATACTAATGTAGCTTTTACAAATTAAACAAACATTTAAATATAATACAAAAGATAATATATACTTTGTAAAATACAAAAGATAATTAGCTGATAGGATTATTGTGTGCACTTTGGTCAGAATTTTCATCAGTCTCCTTGGTTTTTAACCCTTCCGGCATCCAGGTCCCAGTCAAAAAGGACTTCTCCTCCACCTATCAACTCATCGTTACATGTCACTACACACAACTACTAGTTATATATAAATTCATGTATTAGTTGTTTGTTTTGCAATGGATTATAAGATCCATTATGCTATCATTTGAATTCAGAAAGGAACCTTTAAATCTCATCTTGAGCTTCCATATACGTAAACTAAAAGAATTTATTTTAAATTCTTTCATTTTTCTTCAAAACATAGAGTTTGAGTAGATAATTTAATCTACAAGCCATTCATTTTCATTAACTGAAACATTCAAGTCATGGATTTACGTTCTTCCATATATGCAAAGTAGTTCATATACAAATCATCATGTCATTTGTGGTGTGTGCATCCAGATTCCAATGGGCTTACATTTCAATCTGGCTAAACAATCCTACTTCAACCATGTTCTCGTCCTTCAAGTTGTCACCCTACAACTGCACACACTTTCACTTGCAAATTGATCAATAATGTTCAATTCTTGGTAACATATAAAAAAAATTTCCAAAGTCAACATCAGTCAATTTATTTCATTCCATTTTTGAAAATTCTAAAATTTTCCATTTAATATTTATTGAATTTCTTCAATAATTCAATTTTCCATATTATAATAAATATACAATAAAATTTGGGTTATGACACCTCCTCATCTAGTCGACCGAATGAAATTCTCCAAAAATGTAAGTCACCATGCTACCATAGCCACTACAGTGGATAGTTGAATGACTGAGGATACCCTAGGGCTAATGCACATAGAAATCATGTTAGTCTGGTGCACGTGATATGCTCCAGGAACCACACCTTCACAAGCGTACAGTTTACCATACTATCGATCTCATGAAATGGAAATCTCCCAAGATCATAATATAGGTGTGCTAGGATGTTGCGCCCCCAGGCATACATAGTCTTGTAATATGCCATCCCCCGAATCATATGTATTATTCCACTCTCCAAGTGTGCTCTCCGATTGTTAGGGATGAGAACTAGTACTATAGTGAACATCATAATCCATGTAAAAAATGGGGCCAATGAATATAGTAGCATAGCTTGTTGCAAGTATGAGAAAGTTTAGTGGTGTTGTCATTATTATTGTCATTGATGTCAACTTAGTTTAGTATGTTGCAGATTGTACATGTATAGTTGAGATGCTATGAGTACATGGAGTTATTTTTATGATGTTGCAGATGTGCTAAATTTGTGAGTTTCCAAGTTCTTTTGAGAAAATTAATAAAGAAATAAGTCAGAGTTAAGAATGTGCTTCGGTATGTGCTTCACATTTCTCCTGTGTTAATCCTATGCTTTTGCAGATCTGAGGGTTTGCTAATGGTGATCTAGTGGTGATATCTCCTAAGTTGTAGCTTCTGATTCAATGGGATGTGAAAGTTATGTTCATCGACATGTGAACTGTTTTGGCATAGTTGGTCTTTCTATGACTAGGAGATTTTTTTTCTCCGCAGTCCTCTGTTGTTCTACTTCATAGCTTGCGGATTTGGAATGAGTCTCATAGTGATGTTTTCTTGGTTTTGGAAAAAATGTGTGAGGTTTGGTGATCTGGAAGTCATGCTTCAGAATTGTTGTATATGTTTGCACAGTCTGGATGGACTCATGGAAGTAGTTTGGTGTTTGAAGAATGTTGCACTTACTATAGATGTATCTAAAGGAACCTGAGATGTGTTTCCTCGCATAATGAAGCATGTTGCATCATTTGTGTGCTATCTTCTTGTTGGGAAGTGTGTACATCAATGATCTTTTGTGTTCTCATCAAGTTTGGCCGACCTAGTTTTTACACTTCATTCAAAGAATAAAAGTTAATTAAGTAAGTGTGTGGTAGGTATGAGATATTATTTTTTGATCTTGGATAAACGTTTTAGTGGTCTACTCTCATTCCTTTCCACCGCAATAATGTTGATTTTTTGACCTAATTTGAATTTTGAAATGAAGCGTATGTGGCCGACCTTGGAGATAGTTTCTAAGGTTGAAGATGATATAAAATGTAAGTTGAATTGCCAAGAATTGAAGGAAAATGAAAAGTGACAAAGTAAGCCACAAATCATAAGAGCATAAGTGTTTGAAAGTGTGTATGAGAGTGAGTTCAGGCAGCAATACTTCATTGTGTTGGATTCCTAAAGGCAGTGAACTAAAGGTTTCTGCAATCTTCTAATCAAGGCTGTGAATGTGCTTTAATTGTTATGGTGGATCTTTTGTTCTCTTTTGTATTAGTAGGCAGTGAGCCTCCCTATTGGACAATGAGTCCTTTATGTACGCAGTGAGCCTTTATATTCAGACAGTGAGTCCTCTTTTTGGCAGTGATCCCTTGGTAGTGAGCCTTTGTAATCGGTTTTGATATCTCTTTATATTGTGAGTTAATCCTCACCATGGTTTTTCCCTCATTGGTTTTTCCACGTAAAAATATGGTGTTTATTCTATTGATTTTACTTTTTGTTATTTATGTTTCATGTTCATATTTAATAATAGAATAGTGTGGTTGTGGAATTGATAACTGTTGAAGTTTTAAGTTTGAATTTTTGTGACAACTGATTCTCCCCCATCTCAGTTGTCTTGCGCCTTTTTAAAACTTGGTATCAGAGCTTTGCTTCCTTGGTGTAGAGCTTAACTTCATAAGGAAGATCTGATGGTGCATAAGTTGGTGATCCCTAAGTTTGATGGATCTGATTATAGCAACTAGAAGGCACAAATGAGAGGATATATTATCTCTCTTGGCTTCAAGACCTGGAAAGCTATTGAGACAAAGCATACATACCTAACTTGTGGTCTTACTACTGTAGATGAGATTTTTGCTTATGAGGCAAATGAGAAGGTGAGGTATGTTATTTTTAGTGGTTTATCTAAAACTGATCAAACTAAGGTTCTTTGTTTGAATACTGCATATGATGTCTGGAAGAAGTTGGAAGATATGTATGAAGGAAATGAAAGAGTGAAATTGACAAAGAAGCTGGCGGAAAAACACAGATTTGTAAATTTGAAAATGGAAGTAGGTGAAGATTTTACAAGTTTTTTCTAGAGGGTTGAACTAACAGAAAATGAAGTTAGGAATCAAGGGGGGAAATTGACAGATGAAGATATAATTGAGAAGATCCTGATCACCCTACTAGATTGCTACAATGATAAGATCTCACTTGTTGAAGAAATGTATGATCCTAAGAAGTACACTTTAGAAAAAATATTTGGCACCTTGACAACATTTGAGATGAGGAAGTTCAAGAAAGAAGGTAAGACAGAAATGACATTTAAGGTAATGAAGATTGAAGATGAATCAAATAGTGATGGTTATGATGAGTTGGAAGCGAACTTCACCAGAAAGTTGAAGAAAGGTACCAGAAAGTATAAAGGTATATTTCCCTTTAAATGTTTCAGTTGTGGTAATATTGGTCATTATGCTTCAAGATTTCCGAATAGAGTTGTACATAAGAAGCAAAAGGATTATAAGGATAAGGACAGAAAGGATAAGAAATAAAGAAGTTGTATTATGTTAAAGAAGAAGCTGGAATTTTTTATGATGAATCTGAAAATAAGATTGATGATAGTGAATGCTTGTTTTTAGCTTTGGAAAATAAATCTATGTTTGCTAATCCTAGAAAATGTGCAAGAAAGAATGTTTTGGAAGATAAGGAAAAAGGGATGAAAGGTATTGTGGTCACCTCCTTTCATGCTAAATAGGATGAAGACTACTGGGTGATTGATAGTGGATCTTCTAATCACATGACTAGTGATAAGAGTAGGTTCACTAAGCTTGAGAAGTATGATGGTGGTTTAGTCATGTTTGGTGACTATTCAGGAGCTAAGATTTATGGGAAAGGTACAATTAGTTTTGATGGAGCATACAATATGGATGATGTATATTATGGAAAGGGTTTCAGGCATAACCTTTTGAGTGTTGGAAAAATGTGTAGTAATGGTTTTAAACTTGTGTTTCAGAATAATACCTATGAAATCAGAAAAGGATCTAGAGATATGGTTGTTGCTGGAAGAAGAAATCATGGAAACATTTATCAACTAAAGGGATTTGATGGTCAATTCCTTGTATCACAAGTGAGTGAAAGTTGGTTATAGCACCAGAGAATGTGACATGTTTAATTTGATAATATAGTTAGAATTAGTTCAAGAGATGTTGTCTGAGGTCTGCCTAGAATCACAAAGCCTACTAATACTATTTGCAGAATTTGTCAGTTAGGGAAACATACAAGATGTAGTTTTAAGGGAAAAGAGTAGTCTACTACCAAAATGTTGGAATTAATTCATACTGACCTTTATGGACCAAGTAGAACAAGAAGCCTGGATGGTGATAGGTATTTCATGGTCCTTATTGATGATTATTCTTGAATGACATGGGTTGCTTTTCTTAGAGAGAAGACTCAATCTCTGGATAGGTTTGGTACTTTCTTTCTTGGTGGATGATTGGTTTCATGGTTGAGTAAGAAGCAAGAATCAGTTTCTTTATCCACCACAAAAGAAGAATATATTGTTACCACATCCTACTGCACACAGGTTTAGTGGATGAAACAAACTCTGGAAGACATTGGAGTGATATGTGATGAGCCTATTCCTATTTTATGTGAAAACACAAGTGCTATAAAAATTTCAAATAATTTGGTTATGCATTCAAGAACAAAACACATATCTATCAGATATAATTTCCTGAGAGAAAAAGTGTTGGATAACGAAGTCAAGTTGGAGTATGTGACAATAAAGGAACAAATTGCAGATATATTTACTAAGGCTCTTCCAAAGGATACTTTTGAGTATATTAGGGAGAGGTTGGGCATTATTTTCCCTCCGAACTAGGTGCACATGAAGGTGAATCAGTCTAGTTAATTCACAGATTCTTCATTTATTTGGACTAATGAATGGGTCTACTCCGCAGGGGGAGTAGAAAAGGTTTTCATTGTTGCAGTATGAGTAGAATGGGTGCACTTACAAGGGGGAGTGATCAGAGTGTTTGATCTTTTCCATTCATGTAAAAGGGGGAAAGAAAGTCAAGTGAAAAATAGTAGTAGATGAAGAAAAATGTGTTATCCTTGAAGATTGTGTATGATGTTGTCTTTGATGGTTTTTCACATCATGTGTTTCCATCAATGACAAAGGGGGAGATTGTTGCAAGTATGAGCGAGTTTGGTGGTGTTGTCATTAATGTTGTCATTGATGTCAACACAGTTCAATATGTTGCAAATTGTACATGTATAGTTCAGATGTTGTGAGTACATGGAGCTATCTTTATGATGTTGCAGATGTGTTGAATTTGTGAGTTTCCAAGTGCTTTTGAGAAAATTACTAAAGAAAGAAGTTAGAGTTAAGAATGTGCTCCGATATGTGCTCCATGTTTCTCCTGTGTTGATGCTATGATTTTTCAAATATGAAGGTTTTCTAATGGTGATCTAGTGGTGATATCTCCTGAGTTGTAGCTTTTGATTCGATGGGATGTGAAAGTTATGGTCATCGGCTTGTGAACTGTTCTAGCAGAGTTGGTCTTTCTATGACTAGAAGAAATGTTTCTACTCTGCAGTCCTCCACTGTTCTACTTAATAGATTGTGGATTTGGAATGAGTCTCATAGTGGTGTTTTCTTGGTTCTAGAAAAGATGTGTGAGGTTTGGTGATCTGGAAGTCATGCTTCAGAATTGTTGTATGTGTTTGCACAGTCTAGACGGACTGATGGAAGTAGTTTGGTGTTTAAAGATTGTTACACTTACTGTAGATGTATTAAAAGATCTTGAGATGTGTTCCTGTGCATAATGAAGCATTTTGCATGATCCACATGCTATCTTCTTGTTGGGAAGTGTGTACATCAATGATCTTTTTTATTCTCATTAGGTTTGGCTAACCTGGTGTTTACAGTTCATTCGAAGAATAAAATTTAATTAAGCATGTGGTAGATCTGAGATATTATTTTTTGATCTTGGATAAATGTTTTAGTGGTCCACTCTCATGCCTTTCCACCGCGGGAATGTTGAGTTTCTAACCCAATTTTAATTTTGAAATGAAGCATATGTGGCTGACCTTAGAGAAAGTTTCTAAGGCTGAAGATGGTATAAATGCAAGTCGAATTGTAAAGAATTGAAGGTAGATGCAAAGTTACAAAGTAAGAAACAAATCATAAGAGCATAAGTGTTTGAAAGTGTGTTTGAGAGTGAGTTGAGGCATCAATACTTCATTGTGTTAGATTCCTAAAGGTAGTGAGCTAAAGGTTTCTGCAATCTTCTAATCAAGGATGTGAATGTGCTTTAATTGCTATGGTGGATCTTTTTTTCTCTTTGTATCAGTAGGTAGTAAGCCTCCCTGTTGGATAGTGAGTCCTTTCTGTAGGCAGTGAGCCTTTATATTTGGATAGTGAGTCCTCTTCTGGCCAGTTAGCCTTTGTAATCAATTTTTCTATTTCTTTATATTGTGAGTTAATCCTCACCATGTTTTTTCCCTCATTGGGTTTTCCATGCGAAAATATGGTGTTCATTGCATTGATTTTACTTTCTGTTATTTGTGTTTCATGTTCATACTTAATAACAAAATAGTGTGGTTGTGGAATTGATAAGTGTTGAAGTTTTAAGTTTGAATTTCTTTAACAATTGATTCACCCCCCCTCTTAGTTGTCATCTGCTTGTTTAACATAGCTAGATCAATCGATGGCCTCACCATACTATCATGAACTAGACCCCCAAGGCAATACTGCATATCACATTTTATCTCTCAAAATGACTAATTCATTAGGAAATGTACCCTCTCATCCCAAATTTGAACTTGGAGTATGTGATAGATTCCCCTCTAATGTGATGGTCATCTCACCCATGGGAAGATGAAACGTGCATGTGTTTTCATTCCACTGCTCTACTAGTGCCATCAAAATAGCATCGTGGTACCTCATGTGAGCATGAGGTACACCTAGTAAAATCATGTAGTCTATAATATATGTGTCCTCTGCTGAAAGTGTGGAGGCTAGGTCTCACAAGTGACTGATATGTCAAACACCTAGACATTGCCACGAATGGGGATGAATAAAAAAAAAGTAAAAATAAGTCCTATAAGCATTCTAAAATCTTGAATATATACATCAACAACTACAAAAGTGTACTAAAGTTATTCTAGTGTACGTTTCTAAGGGTCCTAGAATAAATAATATGAAAAAATACAAGCAAGACACCACGAGGAGGGAAATTTATGCTTAAGATGACTTATTTTGGAAACTCAAGAATGCAATTGACTGTGAAAATTTCAAAATTTTACATTTCTAATAGTGGCTCCATTTGGGGATGAATGATAGTAAGATCATTGCAAGGATCCATATTTCTGGTTGAGCAGACCAAACTCAAGGTGATGGAACATGTAAGCATGATGAAATAGATGGCAATGGAAATGAATGAGACCCTACACTACTGTACATGGAAAATTATTTTGAAAGTAGGAAAATCAGGATTTTCCATGTACTGGAAAGTCTTGTTCCTTTTATTTCCTAAACTACTATGCATGGAAAATAATTTTAAAGAGGATTATCAAGAGTTGTTCATGCACTAGAAACCCTTAATCCTCTATGTTACTCAAGAGAAAAATTGTTTTAGAAATTTCCCATGTACACGCAATTCCTGATCTTCACAAGCCATATTTTGCAGATAGTATGAGTCTTCACCTTTCTTTCCAACCACCACAAAAGGTCCTAGCCATAAAGCTCCAAAATTCCCATGTTTTCTCTTCTCCTGGCACCTTGCATTCCACATCAGTACCAGATCACTTTCTTCAAATTTCCTATTCTTTTCCTTTTTGTAAAATAGATATTTGATCTGTGTCTATAACTTTATGTTTTTATTTTGAGCCACTCTCCCTATTTCATCCAGTTCAGCTAGTTGCTCCATTCTTCCCTCCATAGGTTCAGGAATATCCAAATCTTCCTGAAGGACAAACTTGTAGACTGGTAACAAGTTCTACAAAGGCATCCTAGCTTGTATTCCATACACTAACTCAAATAGGGACTTCCCAATTGCCTTCTTCACCATAATTCTATCAGCCCATACAGCCAGTCTTAATTTTGAATCCAAATCCTTCTTGTTCTGACCTAGCATCCTTCTTATAATCTTTAGAAGACTCTTATTGCTAGATTATGCTTGTCCATTAGCCTGTGGATGATAAGGGGCTGCATAAGAAATGACAATACCATATGTGCTACAGAATCCTTTAAATTCATCTGATCTGAAACACATCCCATTGTCAATGATCAACCTCATTGGTGTACCAAATCTAGTAATGATATTATCCATCAGGAACTATGTCACCACCTTACTTGTATCCTGTTTAGTTGGGATCGCCTCTACCCATTTGGTAAAATAATCAGTGGCCACTAGTATCCACCTATGTCCACCACTTGATTTTTCTTGTATTTCTCCAATGAGATCAATTCCCCATTGATGAAAAGGGGCATCAGCCTACAAGGGTCGAAGTGGCAAAGCTCCCTAATACTTCAGCTTTCCAGAAATTTTTTGGCAGGCTTCACATTTTCTTACATATGTAAAAGAGTCATTAAAGACCTTTGGCCATTAATACCCTACCCTGAGAATTTTATGAGCAGTTTTTTTTGTTGAGTAATGTCCTCCACAAACCCCTTTGTGCATTTCACTCAAAACATGTTTAGCTTGAAATTCATCCAGACATAACAATAGTGTACCATCCCTGTTCTTCCAAAACAGATCTCCATCCATGAAAACATACTTAGATGCCTACAACTTCAATGTTCTTTTCTGTTTTTCATTCATTTCCTCTAGACACTTCATGTATTTTAGATAATGCATGATATCTGCATACCATGGAGTATGTTCAATGCTTGCAACTGCATTTTCTTCTTCTACATTGAAAATTTGATTTGCTTCAATGTTCACCTCTGTCATTAACTTAGCCAAGCCCTGACCTCTTACCAATTTAGTAATTTGTATCTCCATGTCAAACTCTTAGATTTTGTTAATCCATTTGCATATTTTTCCTATTACTTCAGACTGTGTTAGAATACCCTTGATAGTGCATGAGGAACATAAGCAGCCACCTTTGCTCCAACAAGATATGGCCTAAAATCTTTTACAACTTTCACTAGTGCAAATGCCTGTTTTTCCATTATATCATACTTTAGTTCAGACCCCTGTAATGAATTACTGAAGAAAGACACAGGCTATTCATGACCATCCTCATTCTTTTGCAGCATAACAGCAACAATTGTGTGCATTGTGGTAAATGAAAATATTTGGAATGGCTTTGTAAAATCCAAAGACTTAAGGACAGGAGCTTCCTTGATGGCTCTTTTAATAGATACAAAAGCATCCAAAGCTTCTACAGTCCATTCTATTTTTTGTCCTTTCCTCAAAATTTTTGCTATGGGTTTAATAATCTCAACAAAGTTAGAAACAAATCTCCTAACAAAATTAATTTGTCCAAAGAACGATTGTATTTCCTTAACAGTTTTAGGGACAGAAATTTTATCAATAGCCTCAACCCTTTCAGGATCTATCTTTATCCCTTCTTTTGAAACAATGTGTCCCAAAAGTTTACCTTCTGTAACTACAAAATTACACTTCTTAGGGTTCAAGCTAATACCATATTCAAGGGCTTTTATAAATACCCTTTCCAAATGATGAACAAGATCTTCAGCCTTCTTGGAGAAAGTAGTGAGGTCATCTTGATACACTACCATGATAACATTGATCAAATCTGTAAATGCCACATCCATAGCTCTTTGGAAAGTTGCCCCCGCATTAGTGAGACCAAATGGCATTCTCATATATACATATGTTCCCCAAGGAGTTGTAAATGTTGCCTTATATTGCTCAGATTCCTTGACCATAACCTGGTTATACCCTAAAAACCTGTCCATCATAGACAACAGTTCGCACCCTGTTACTTGATGCAATATAGCCTCCATATTGGGTAGAGGATAATTATCTTTGAGGGATGCTATGTTGAGATTTCTGAAATCTACACATAGCCTAATATCTCCATTCTTCTTTCTCATAGGGACCAAATTTGAGACCGATGTTGAATGCCTAATTGGTTTAATGATTCCTCCATCTCTGAGCTTTGCCAACTCCTCCTGCATCTTAGGCTCCAATGTTGGATTTATGGATCTTTTCTTTAGTCTGAATGGCTTAACATCTTGTTCAAAGGTATTTCATGCTGAAACAAGTCTTCCCTATATGCTTTTAGATCTTTATAAGACCAAGCAAATACATGTTTATACTTTCTCAACAATTCTATCAGCATTCTTCTAATTGCATGGCTTATCTTTTTACCTATGTACACGTTTCTTGGTGCCATTTCAGTTCCCAAGTTAATTTCTTCAATATCTTCTCTTTTGACTGGTGCTTGCTTCATGAGAGACCGATCACTTCCATCATACACCCTCTCAAGTGCCACTAATCCTTTAGGAAGTTTATTTGTTTTAAGTTGCAAGATCTCCTTCCCAAATACTGTTTGCTTTCCATCAACCTCTTCAACAAAGGCATTAAAGTCAATTTCTTGGGCTTCATACTGATCTATATAGTGGAGGAATTTCAAAAGATCAACATCATCATTAAAAACTTGCCAACCATATATGTTATCAGGTACAATAGGCCTTGTCTTGAATTCAATTTGTGATACCCCAACCAATGTAATATCATCTCTTTTCAATGCTACATTTGCTAGAAAAGCAGCCATTATGTTCTTTGATCTATCTATCCATTCAATTGAGAGGGCATCAAACAACTCAATTGTATCCCATACAATATTTTTGTACTACTTCAATCTTTTATTTTTTGCTGCATACTTGGACTTAATTTGTGAAACAACCAACTCTGAATCTCCAAGAATAACCAACAACTTGATTTTATGTTTCACGGCTATATTCAATCATGTTAATAAAGATTCATACTCCGCCGCATTGTTTGTACATTCAAATGTTAATAGGAATGAATACTTAAATGTAATACCTTCAAGTGAAACAAATACTATCCCAGCTCCATTGCCTTATTGGTTGCAGGCTCCATCAAAATACATCTTCCACACACTGTTGTGGTTTTGTGCAGAATGCTTCTCAATTGGATCCGTATTGGTTAATTTTGGTTGGGTTGGTTCTATATTGAAACTCCCAAGATCAACATCACAAAAACAATTAATTTGATTTTGTGGTACACAGTCAATAAGCTGATTCATCCTTGACTCCCTGTACAACTTCACCTCTTGGCCACTTACCAAAATTTTTGCATCAAATAGATCAAACTGGACATGTCCACCAATAGCTGCCATCCACTGTCTTGATAAAAGCATACCAAACTGCGGAGGGGTGTCTATTACTGTTATATCAATATTGTATGCTACTTGAGGATAAGAAGCTATCTTGACTTCTACATCTTTCATTATACCCACCACAGGAACAGGTCGGTTATCCATTGCATAACATTTCCCTTCATATGTATCCACCCACATGCCTAGTTGTTTCATCACTCCTACTAGCATAATATTCATAGCAGCACCAGAATCTATCATGCAATTCCTCAATAATTTTTTATTTATAAGTAATGTAGTGAAGAAAGGATCAACTTGTGGAGGACTTGTCAATACATTACTCAAGCAAATTTCTGGGATATTTATTTTATCCTGCTTATTTTTAGCAATCATCTTATTTTCAGAATTTACATGTTTTTCATTTTCATTTGTTATAAATTGCACTGCACTGTCTCTGTATTCTTTAATCTTCATCATCTCAAGTAGTGGAACAAACATTTTTACCTGAGATAAGGCCTGAGTAAAATTAAAAGAAGAACCTTCTGCTTTAACCACTTTCTTTTGTTCTGATGTTTCTCCTTTGTTCTCTTATTTTTCTCTTTTTCTTGGCTAATCAGTCTTTTGAATTTCTTTGTGTAATTCTTTTACTTCATCCTTTTGGACAGGATTTTGTTTACTTTCATTATGTTTGTTTTCAACCCTTTTCACAGTTCCTTCTGTCACCTTTTGCTCTTTCATAAAGATTCCCCTAGGGACACCTTCCTTCTCATTTACTATCATATTTCTCAACTAGTACTTACTCTTTGCTTCTTCAACTGTAGCAACAGTTAATCTCTCTATCTCCTCTTTAGTGAGTTTCCTCATACTGCATTGAGTAGGTGTTTCGATAGAATGCTGCTCGGTATAATCTTTTTCAAAATTAGAAGGGATCTGTTGCTCAGCCATATGGACATTATATTTCTGATTTGAAACATCATACTCATAACCTTCATCTTCTAAAGATGAGTATCTCTCCTCCACATGGTGAAAAGTATTTGAAGTTAAATAAACTTTATGATCTTCTCCACTATCTCCCATCAACATTCCTTCCTCTTGCATTCTTTGGGCTACAACACAATAGTCAGGAGAATGTGGCTTATCTCAGACTTCACAGAAATAATTGTTACTTACCATATAGGTTCCCTTCTTCCTTAATGGATCCGGAGTTTCTTTACTTCCAAGCCTATCTTCTATAGGTTTTCCATCTTTCTAGTTTGTATTATAGGGCATGTATGTAACCTTGGCCTCAACCTTTCATTCCTGTATGTATTCTCCTATTTATATTGATAATTATTAGTTTGTTGGGGAGCCCTATGAATTTCTCTTTTATCAATTATCCCAACAGCCCTCCTATTGTTTTAAATTGTTAATGTTGTCTTCTGAGCTTCAGCCAAGTCTCTTGGGAACCTATTTCTCAGTTCATATCCTATTTTAGGATCAAATGCATTCAAATATACACTCAATGCAACAAAGTCTGGCAACTTTGATCCAAGAGGTATTATATTCTATAGTTTATTGAATTATGGTTAAAATCAAAAATTGAAACATTCTAACTTTTCTAAATTTGCATCAATTCATGCAAAGCTGCATCTAGTGCACTTAAATTCCCATAATGCTCAAGGACTCGGTCCTGAAATACTTGGAGAGAATAAATAGAGGTTGTTGCTAGGCTATTGAACCAATCCCTAGCTTCTTCAATAAGAGACATCATGAATAGCCTCATATGTAAATCTTCATAAGGTACATCCAAATCCTGAATGAAAGCATTGAAACTCCTTAAATGATCCTCAGTAGTGATTGCATTACTCCCTATAAACTTAGGCACCAAATTTCTCCAACTGCCATCCATAGGATAAGGGTATAATTGAAACCCCGCCAAATCAAATTGTTTGATCATGGTGATATATTGATGGGGAGGAGGATTAGGTGGGTATTGATATTGGTACACTGGGTTATTATATTATGTGTTATGATATGGTACATGATGCTGACTAGGAGGTGGATGTATATCTGTATGTTGTGTGGGAATATGAGGAAGATGATTTGGCTGTTTGTATTGATTCCCAACTTGATGGTTAGGGACCCTTGGTGGCTCAAAAGGGCCCACAGCATAATTACCCTATTTATGAGGTGGTACATATTTTGAGGGGCAACCAGCTATCTGAGTAATATTCTGAGTTTTTTGCAATTTGAATTATTTCATTGCTTGTATCATCTGGGCTTTTTCCTATTCTTCCCTCTCCTTTTTCTGAGATTCAAACCATGCTTTAACTTCTTCATAAGTTAAAGATTCATAATCTTCCTGAGGAGCTTCTTGATTAGTGGGTCCACTATGATTACCTTCCATTGTTTGGCCATATTCATATTGAATTTTGAGTCGTTCAGCTTCAAAATTAGCATGCCACTCTGCCAATTTCTGCGGGCCGTAAAAAGGATTTCTTTGATCTTCTGGGGTACGAGGTTCTGGAGTTGAATCATCTTTCCATGTATCATAACAGTTATATGTTTCACCATGAGGTATTGATGATTTGTCTTTTTTGTCATGGACATATCCTCACTTACCCCTTTACCCTTGTCAGCCTTATCATTTTTGTGTGTCCATTTACTACTACCAGAAGGAGCTCTAGAATGACCTCCCCTATATTGAGATCTTCTTCCATTCATGTTGCAATGTTTTATCAGAGTCGCCACTCACTTTCTTGAAAGTGAGAAAAATATTATTTACTTGTTATTCCCAACAGAGTCTATATATAGGATTTCTGACTCTATGATTAAGGCGCAGATTCTTTGTCATCCCCAGTAGAGTCACCAATTTGTTAGCTCTCAAAAACATAGGTAAGGATACCTCAAGAGGCTACCAATCTCTTGGTACCTTTTAGGGTAACAGACAAGGTTGGATGACTCAAACCTTCTACTCTTTAGGTGTTGCTGAACCTAGGCGGGTGTACCTAAATGAATTAGGTAGACTTGACTTTTGATTTTCTTTCCTTGCAGTGATTTGTCCATGATGGAAAATGGAAGTAGACAAATGAATCAAATTTGGTATATATTGTATACCGATGCTAAAACTAAAACCTAATATGCTTAGTTAACAGATGTAAAGAAAAATTAATGAATATTAATGGTGAAATGTAGAGACTAGTGCCTTATTGGGTATGCAGAGTCAAATGAAGTCTTAAATGAGTGACTTCTTTCTAGGGGACATTCAAATTTTTTGGCATATTCTTATTTATAACTTAGTATAATCATGCAAGACTGTGATTATTAAGTTCTTCTTACTGATCTAAATGAATTTCCCTGATTACTGTGATTAATTAAAAGGATTTAATCCTTCCTTGAAAGAACCTATCAACCAATCACACAAATACAACAAATGTGTACTGATAAACTGAACATAAACTTGTTATGTCAATTTAAATAACCAGACAACATCAATCTAAGAGACAACTTAAATAATTCTTTCAATAAACACAACAAAACAATTGACACCAGAAATACACCAGCAAATCATATGATTCTCATTGATATCTCCATGACTTCAAAACATGCATCAGAGTCTCAGATGTGCGAAACATTATGTTCCATAGTATATTTTCTATCCTCTATCCTATTCTACTTCTCACCCATTTTATTTCCAAAACAAATATTTATACATTGGGAATACGAAAGGCCATATCCTTTCGGAAATTGAAATGTCACATTTATAAAACAAAAAGATAGAAAATAATTAAGCTCTATTTATCCACAAGTGAGTTTTAGCAAGATGATCTAAATAATCCCGACGCTCATATGTGTCCACATCTCCAACAACATTCCGTATCGTGATCTCCATCTTGATCATTTCCTCATTCTGCTCACTCACTTCCTCTAATGTTGTTTCCTCTGCAGAAGCTGTCTTCATGACTTCATTCAGCATTGACTCACATTCATTTTTCCATCTGGTGGCTTCTTTCAATTCCCCTTTGTCATCAGATAATGTGATCATAGTTTTCCTAGCATCTTCTAACAACCCCTGTTCATCCCCCTGTAGCTCAACATAAAAAAATTTATGACGATTGATAATATGATTTGTAGCTTCAAGGGCTGCACTGTTAGAATCATCGCTTTGGGCTAGTTCATGAAACTTATCCATAATTCATCCATCCATCCTTGTATGTTCTTTCAATGCAGCAAGAGTATGAGAGTATTTTCCCCATAATTTATTCAACCAAGATGTCAAATTATCCTACCTCTTCTTGACAATTGTTGCAATTGCATCATGCTTTCCCTGAGAATAAGCACTTGATCCTACCTAGTGATCTTTTACCTGAGAGCTTTCTCCTTGAGTGAGCATTTTGGTTGGCCCCATTGAAATACCAGCCAAATCTTTTAGTCTCTCATTCTCTTTCAACATTCTTTCATTATTTTCCTTGTACATTTCTCTTTCTTTTATTAGCAACTGAATTTGTGCTTTATTCAACTTTGCAATATTGACCCCAATTTCAGCAGTAGCTATAGGATCAGCCTCTCCAACTTTTAGGGTCATGACATGGCCAAATGCCTTCTCTGTGTCAATTACCACTAATTTCCTATGGAGTGGGTATAAAGCCCATATCATCAATGATCCTTCATCAGTATTGTACTTAGAGCCTGCATACACCTCTCTCACCTTTTCCTTGTCAAGCTTGTGTGTAGCATCACTGTCCTTCAAGAAACTATCAAAGACCAATGCAGAGTTCAAGTCAAGGCTAGGAAAGATCATGACACCAGTGTTATCCAACATTTTCCTCCCTTTTTCAGGAGTCATATTTGTCATTTCATCATCCACACACTTTCTCAATTGACCCAATAATTGCTCTTCATTCCCTGAAGTAACATCATCAACACTTTCTCTTATTTCCTTCCCCTTCTTCTTGTACAAGAATTCCTTGAACTCTGGGGAATTTATAAACTCATCATCAGAGACAAATGATTTGTATTCCATGTGCCTTGCATCAACATCACCACTTTCAATACTCTATTCTCTAACTGGGCAAAGATATTGTTGAGTCCTCAACCTGGATACCTTTTCTAGTCTACCCCATGCCACATTACCCTTTGGTGTTTCCTCCCATGAAGACAATTGCTCTGCCTCCAGCAGCCCTTGGTTATATCTTTCAACCACCATTTTAGCTTCATCTTCATCCAAATTCCTGATCATATCATCAAAAGGATAGGGTACATGCTGATACCCTCCAAAGTTTATCTTCATCTTAGCAGAATTTATATATCCCTCAGGGTCAAAGCTCTTCCTGGGTGGTCCTCTCTTCATATTATAATACAACAATCTATCAAGGATTGAATTGTATCCTTCCTTGGCCATCACAATGAAATCACCAAAACACAATGTACTAGGCATAAAATCCTGCTTCCCAAAAGAGCTGAAATGCATCACACTGCAGTAATCCACCTGTCTGACAATTTCCAAATATGCAACTCTGTTTGGAACTGTCCTTGGCAGAATGAAAGGGGCATCTTCAAATCCATATACTCTGATCATTGTAGCTCCCTCCAAACAATACCAATCTCCCTAGTTATGATCAATTGGCCCATTGAAGTCTTTTGGCCAAAGGAATTTTTAATCTCATCAATCAATGAATAATTACAAGGATATTGATACAACTTATACAATGCTTTTACAAAATACTCTTCAAAATGAATGAAACTAGAACTAGCAAACCTATTGTCCCAAATAGTAGTCCACAATTGAATAAGCAATGCTTCACCCTCCTTACCAACTTGAGAAATTCTCATCTCTGGAGGCCATACTCCTAACTCCTGTCCAAAATAGAGCACCAAGTGCATCAACAATGAATAGTGTCTGAGACAAACAATAGATGATCCGCCCTTGATAGCCATCAATCCTGAATCAAGACCCCTAGAAATGTATGAGGCATAGTCAAATGGCCTGGAATTGTGATACTGGATATCTGTTGTGATAATCATTGGCATAATTGACATGAATTTTGGGGCATCCATTCCAAACACCTGACACACTGAGAAATATGTGTACTTCATATAGGGATCAAACAAATCCACATGATAAGGAGGCCCCTCACTATCTTGTAGAGGTTTTGGTTTTTTGCCCTGTTTAACCCTGTGAATTGGCAACCTCCAACCCTTGTAGATTGTATCCATTCTTGAGAATCCCTTCTCCAACTCCTCACAATTGATTTCCTCATTGCAAAACCCTTCCAATTTGAAAACCTCACCTATTGCTTCTTTTGAAACATATATCTATGGTTTTCCAGAAGGGTCACATATAGCTTTATGTTTTGGGTCATAATGATCAACAAGCAATTTTACCAATTCCGCATTCAAGAATACATTAGGGCACACCATTTTCCCTACATTTAGCTTCCATGGATTACAGACTGGCTCAAAATGGTTTCTCCTATGATAGTGAAAATTGAAAAATTCATACCCTCTTACAGCAGTCCAAACATCACCTATGAATTTGCATTTATCCTCCAATTTATCAACTTCTACCCTAAGTTGTGCAGACCTTCTAGCTTTAGGCCCTAAACTAGGTAGCTAATCAATAAGGTCCTGGTTTAACCTTTATTCAGTGCCCTCATGCTCTATATCAACCTTTTGTTTCTTTCCCTTTAATTGACTACTCTCACCAATTTTCCTACTTTTAGCTTTTCCAGAACCAAAGGACTCCATTCTTCAAAATTACAAAATCAAAATGTGGAAGGCTAAGAAACAATTACTTACAGTATTCTGCTTGAGCTCCTCAGACTGAAAGGATGTCCAGGTTCTCTGTTCACCTTGCTAATTCTTTTGCAATCAATTCGACACTGAAGCATTGATTAAACCTTCGCTATTATATCCCATCACGCCATTAATGAAGAACGAATGAAGGCTCGTTTGAAACTAGCACTGTCACATCAAATGTCTTGTTAATGAGAGATTTTCAAATTTGGGGTGAAGTCCTTTTGCAACGTTTATTACACCTTTCGCCAAGACATTCTATGGTCTTACCGATATTTGGAATCAAATTGATGACTATCACTTATTTTTTTCATGCCGCTGTGACAATTCCAAGTTGGGGAGATGTTACATAGATTTCATTGTGTCCTACTGATATGCATCCTTCAAGTCATTCTCGAGTCAATGAGACAAAATCACCCCTTCACCAATGAAACAACACTTCGGCATGACCATTGAGTTTCTCACCTATAAAATAAATCTTACCAATGAAATAAATCCATCGGCAAGACCGTGAATCTTCAAAAAGACTCATACTGATACCAAATGTCTTACCGAACCCATTCCTTTAGATTGCTCCATTCGGTGAGACTTTCCCTGAAAAACTTTGTCAGCATAACTTTCAAACCTCGGTGAAACTTATGCCAAAGATTTCTTCTCTTGGCAATGCATATCTCTATCGGCGTAACTTTTGAATTGGCAAAACTCCATAGCTTCTCCCCAATAGCCTTTTGATGAAACCCCTTTACACCCTATCGGCAAGACCCAACGCCTTTGTCAAGACATTACTCTGATATACTTTAGTCTTACCGATACACATATCCCTATCACCTTACGAAAAGACAATTCAAACTCGCCAAGACCTCATCCCGAATATGATTCTTAAGCTGATATGAATCTTCTCTATCGCCGAAACAAAAGAAATGTCCTGCCTATAGTCTACAACAAACATACATTAGTGAAAAATATAGGTCAGGGAGACCTTCAACCAGTCTTGTCGATATGGGTAATACAATGGAATGTGAAGGACTAGATGGATTCAAATAAATAATATGAAAAAATACAAGCAAGACACCATGAGGAGGGAACTTTATGCTTAATATGAGGACTTATTTTGGAAACTCAAGAATGCAATTGACTGTGAAAATTTCAAAATTCTACAGTTCTAACAGGATGCAAATGATGAAGTTAAGCAATAGGAGGTTATGATGTATGTACATGGGAAGTATAGAAATGTGATGAGGATTATATAAATGCAAAAAAAATTGTCAAAATGTGCTATGGAGGACTAAGACACCCTTACTATCTTATTAGTCCCGCTATTGTTTTTCAAGGCAGATGTAGAATCTTCAGATGTTGGAACAGGATCCAAAAGAATCTCTGCAAAATTCCACTTGGAGGACTAAGATTCCCTTGCTACCATCTTAGTCCCAATCTGAATTTCTAAAATCTCTGAATGTGATCCTAATGCTTGATTTTTGCACTTCCTTCTTCTCTGATCTCAAGTTCAAAAAATTTTCACTCTGGCCTGTAGGTGAGTTTTCGTGAAGATGACAACTATGTAATGCAACTTTGCAACTTTTCAACTTTCCACTTCAAATGATCTTCAATTTTTCAACCTAAATCTACAAATGAACAAACATGCAAGAGAGGAAAAACTTGTTGATTGTTAGTAAATGGGAGTTTTCCTTGGTCAAACCCCTTGTTGGTAATTAAACCTTTGAATAAAATGAAATAAAAGAGGGAAATGATGAATGAACAACATGCAATGCTAAAACTCACCAAACCCTTATAATAAGGTGTTGCAAATATGCTTGAAATAGCTACAATGGATGTTGTTCTTGACTCTTTCTTGAAGGTTGTTGATCTTGAATGAAACACTTGCTTGAATCATAAACCCTACATCACAATTGTTAGCACAATAAAAAACTTGATGCAAGAATATCCTTGATATGATGCTTGAATCTTGATGATGGCTCCAAACGGTTGATGACTTGCTCTTCAATGCTGGAATACTTGAATGTTTGGATGTTTAGATTGTTTGGATATCTATATATGAAAATATGAGAGAAGGAGCCTTGTATTTGTACTTGTCTATGCTTAATATCTTGAAATTACACCACAAGATGACATTTGAAATCATTAATTAAATGAGGCTAAATCCTACCAAGATATGAAATTAAATCCTAAAAATACCTTAAGGTGGACTAAGACGCCCTAAGTGGTGTCTTAGTCCCAAGGCATGAAACTCGAGGAATAGACTCCAAAAAGGGGCCACCTTAAGGCACACCTAAAATTAGGATCCCAAGACCTTTGGTGGACAAAGATTCCCTAGGTAGCCTCTTAGTCTCAACCCAAAAATCAAGGACACACATCTAGAATCATTAAATTATAATTTTTCCATTGATATTTTTTGAGATTAGCCAGAAAAAAGATATAGTTCATTGGGATTATGGATGCAAAAAAGGACCAATTAAGACATAAATAGGGATAAACAAAGAAAGGAGGGTCGAAACAACTGTGAAAATGAAAGGGTACGCATTTTCCTATACTACATTTAGCTCCCACTTTAGTGAGAGGAGTAACTTGCTTCAAACTCACACTAAAGTAGCCAACCACACAATCAAGAGGGGTCCCATGTACAAATTCTAGTAAGATAGGATGAAAATAATCAAGAGGGTGGCCAAGCCCCCAAGATCAAGATCCTATGGAAAACCCACATAGGAGCAAAGGAACACACATGAAGATGATATATGAATCCATAACCAGATCACAAACATACACCATCAAAGATAGAAAAAGGAAAAAAATAATATAAAAGGAAAAATAAAAAATGAAAAATGTTGTGGATCAAGCTTCGACTAGCCATCCAACGTGTTGTGGACTGGGTCTAGGCTATTTGTACAAGAGAGGTTTACAAGTGGAACACACTATCCACTAAGAAAATAAAATGCATGCTCATAAGGGCTAGTGAAGCTAGTTGTTCACTAGGTGAGCCCCAAGAGGTCCATATCAAAGTCATACCCCCATGACTATGATATGGAGAAAAAGAAAATGTATGCTCACAAGGGATAGTGAAGCTAGTTGTTCACTAGGTGAGCCCTAGGGGACAATATCAAAGCCATACCTCCATGAATTTAATAAGGAAAAAAAGGAAAAATGCATGCTCATAAGGGCTAGTGAAGCTGTTTTTTCACTAAGTGAGCTCTAGGGGACCATATCAAAGCCATACCTCTATGAATTTAATAAGGTAGAAAAGGAAAAAAATGCAATAAGAGAGAGGGATGTTCGAAGGGATTTTACTTAATTAGTCTAAGGTCTTAATCTTAGGGGAAATTGTGCTTAACATCTCTGAAAGAAGATAAATACTAGGTCTCATCCTAGGGAACAATGTACCTAATGTTTCTAAGAGAGGATAAGTGCAAGGTCTCATAATGGGGAACATTGTACCCAATATTTCCAAGAGAGGACAAGTGCAAGGGTCTCATCCTGGGGAACATTGTACCTAATTTTTTGAATAGGACAAGGAAATATAATGCTCTTGGAGGAAGTCGAACCCAATGACACGGCCAAGTAAAGTATGCAACACAAGAAGGAAGAAAATCACACAAAGAATATGAAAAAAATGAAAATAACATTATGCCAAAATAATTCCAATGTATGCTCCCTCTTTAAAGAAATTGCTAAACACTATGTTGTGAGAAGTTACTTTAAAGTAGACAAAACATGAAGGAAAAAAAGGAAAAGAGGGTTGTCCCTCAAAAACACATAAGGGATCTATGGATTCGGGGTCAGTATTTGTCTTTGCTGCAATGATATTAGAGAGCTCAAAAATTTCATCATTCCCCAAATACGTATAGAACTGGAAGAATGAAACAAAGAGAGCAAAAACAAAGAAAATACTTTTGGGTCAACATGGAAGAGACATAGGGTGTCTTGACGCCTTACATCATCCTCAAAAGGAAAACACAAGACAAAAATCAAATGAAAATATAATGAAAAATATTTTGGGTCAATATGGAAGAGACATAGGGTGTCCCGATGCCTTGCATCATCCCCAAAAGGAAAACATGACAAAAATGAAAATGAAATGCAAAGATCAATGAAAATATTATAACATATAGAAGAATGAAGGTACAAATAGAGAAATATAAACAAAGAGGAAACATCAAACAATACAAGGGATCACATTACCAACATGCAATCAAAGCAAAAAGGAAATAAAAAAGACTAGTAAAGCACATGTGAGTCAACCATCTAGCAAGTCATCTGCATCCCAATATTGTTTAGTGTATGTGGAATGTAGATCACTACGAGAGGGACAACATCAAGTGTTGTACTAAGAGAATCACTAGGTTCAACACATGGTGAATCACTCTATTTAGAAGGATCATCATGACTTTATGTTATAAGCTCATGGATGAGGAAGATAACAAATTCAATTCATTATGCACTTGCTCATCAATTTTAGCGGTTTCTTCATCATCATCAAAATTCACCACAATAGGAGGATGAATGATAATATCCATAGAAGGTGCTAGTCCTTGTTGTGTTGGAGACGTAGGATCTATTTGTTCAAGTAAGGGAGGAGGCTCATCATTTATTACTTCTCTCAAATTCAAATTTTTATTTTCTATGTTGTTGTCTGTGTTCACCTTTCGAGCAATAGCACGACATCTACATCTACGCTCTCTAACATTTCAATTTCTTTTATTACAATTTTCAAGTTTTGTTTGTGTAGGAGTAGGTTTGTCAACCATAGGTTCCATTTCTTCTTGTGAGGGAGGAACAGAAGAAACCATAGAAGGTTGCTCAACCAGTTTCTCTTTGGATTTATAAATTAGTTTAGGAGGCATATTAGGACTTGTTTGGTTCTCTCTTGGCCTTTTGTAGTAAATAGGAAAAGGATTTTTTATGGATGGGTCTTGGTTTGTTGGAAGGGATTTAAGCTCAACAATTTTTTCTTCAAGGGGTGGAGGTTCAATCATAGGTGTAGACAAATTTTTGAGGGATAACTTGGCTATGCATTTTTCTTTGAACTTTTGGTAGGATAGGAAAAGAAAGTCCTCACGGGGTCTTATAGGTTCCATGGGCTTAGGCGAAAAATAATCTAAGGAAAAATTTCCACAAGGAGGGCTAAAGCCAATATGGTTCACATTGAATATTTCATTGCCAACTAGAAACTTTAAGCACTTATGGACAATGGATAGGACTGTCTTCATGGAGCGAAGCCATTTGTAGCCTAACTTCACATGAAATTGATCCCAATTAGAGATGATAGAGAATGATACATTTAATTTATTTGGTCCTACTTATAAAGGGAGTGTGATCGAGCCCATCGTAGCATGAGAAAAACTACCATGCATTTTAATCCATGATTTTGGTTTATCATATCTATCTTGGGTGATTTTATGCACATATAAGAGTTCTTCTATGATCACATTCTCTCCATAGGTGAGATCAATTAAAATCCCAGGAGTGGGCCTATTATTGATTATGCCAGCTATGTAAAGAGGACCATCAGGTGCATGTTTGATTGTTTCTGCTAAAGAGAAGGTAATGTCAATAGGAATTTTGGTTTGTTTTTAACAAGGCTCGATGTCAATCATTTCTATCATTGTAATAATAGCTCTTTGGTCATTAGTATCTATATGATTTTGTTCACAATCATCCATAGGATTTTGTTCATTATTGTTCATATTCTCATCATCCGTGTCAACACTCATCACATTGGGCTTAGTTTCACTAGCCTTAACAAATGAAATATTATATTTGGGCATGGGATTGGGAAAGATTTGTAAGTTTTGGTTGGGAGGAGCTAGAGACTTATTACCTTTTTCATTCACACCTTGAATTTGAATATGATTAGAATCAATAAGGTCTTGCACAAGATGTTTAAGATGCTTTCAATGTTCTATATCATATCATTTTTGTTGGTGATAACCACAATAGGCATTATGGTTGAAGCTTAGAGGTAATAACTTGGTAGGTTCAAGAGGTCAAATGGGAGGTAAGGTAAGCATGTTATTGTTTAATAGCTGAGTTAAGTTGTTTTTAAGTGTGTTGGGTAAGGGAGTAAATTGTCTTTGTGGATCCCCAAAGATATAAGGATTACTCTGCTTTATAGTAGCTACTTGGGTATCAGCTTATTGGGCAGGTTGGGAGGTAGAACTTAGTTGAAGGAAACTTTTATTTTTTCTTCTAAAAGGTTGGTAGGTGTTTTGGTTTGAAGAGTCAGACTTTTCAGGATGGGCAGAGGTGGATTTTGGTTCACAACTACCTACATAATTATGATAATCTCGAAGGGTGGTGCATAGGTGCATGAAGGAGGGGAATTTCATCATGGTAAGCTTGTATCATATCTTTCTTTGTAAATTTTCTATGAACATATTTTGAAGGTGAGAATCGGGAATCTTCACACTAATTTGGGAATAAAGTGATTGGTAACGTGAAATAAAGTTAGTGAATTTTTCACTCTCATTTTTTTTACATCTCATCAAATAAGCTAATTTCATTTTACGATCCATATGCAATTGGAAATGGTTAATAAAGGCCTCAACTAGTTCATTAAATGAACGAATTGAGTTATTCAGTAATGTATAAAATCATCCAAGGCACTGTCTTTTAAGGATCGGGGAAAGAGCTTAGCCAAAAGTTTGTCCTCAAGGATGAAATCACTACACAAAGCAATAAAGGCATTAACATGATTACCACAATCTCCCTTTCCTCCACATTTCTCAAATCTAGGGATCTGTATGCCTTATGGCACCATAGTTCTTAATATCTCCAGAGATAGTGGGTCACTTTTGACATAGTATGAAGGTGGACCATTTTAATTTTGGTTTATGGTGGAAACTTGACGTTGAATGGATGAAAGGCTTTGTAAAAGTTGGTTAATGATAGGATCATTGTGTGTAGTTTGATATGGAGGTGAATATGGTGGTAGTGTGTATATGTTGGGAGGACAAGTGAATGGATTTCTTAAGGGAGGAGATATAAGATTAGATGCCACATAGGTATAAGGAGCACTAGTGGAAATGTGCAAGGTAGGAAGGACATTACTAGTTGGTTGCATCATTGTGGTCACTTGAGGATTTGTATCTAGGTGGGAATTGAGGTTATAGTTGAAGGGGGAGGAGTTTGATTTCCTCGGATTAACACATTGTTTGTGGCTTGAGCACCATTGGTGGTGGGGGGAAAATGTTTCCAAAGATTTGAGCTATGTTATGCACAACTTCCAGTTCTTCATCACTTTCCATCATGTGGTGACTACTCTCTATGGAAACTATAACAGTGTTGGAAATGTTTTCAATACTCACACTATCTTGTAAATGGGCTATCTTCATGCATTTTTAGTATGTTTTCTTGAGAGATAGGATCAACCATTTTTTGAATGTCTTGGAATAACACTTGTAGGTAAGATAGGCATAGCAAAAGAGGTGTCAAAGCTAAGGTCCATATGTTATGAACTAGTACCAACACTATAAGTATGAGAGCTAGATAACCTAAGATCCACAATGAGTGTTTTATCACAGGATTCCATGAGTCTCGCACTTTGTCTAACCACATAATTAGCAGTAGTACAACAAGTAGTATAGCTCATGCAAGGGATAAACCAAAGAAAGTGCAATGAACACAATATCCTATGCTTACAATTACACTTGAAATGAAAGAAATTAAGATAATAACAATTCTACAAACTCAAAGAGACAAATGAAAGGATCAAACAAAAGCATAGAGAAGCAATGCCAAACCTTGAAAGCTGGAAAGTCAAATTCAACAAGGACTAAGATGACAATAAGGGTGTCTTGGTCATATTGGTGAAATTTTGAAATTCTAGAAAGTGAAACAAAAAGAAAACAATAGAGACAGGATTCTAAGCTAGAAACCCTAAGAGTGACTAAGATGCTGGGAAGGGCGTTTTTGTCCCAGTAGAGGTTTTTGTCAAAAAAAACAGAAAATTATGTGTTGTTAACAATATTCCTAGGTTTCCTACCCATAGACTTGATGTTTAGAAACATAAAACAATGCAAAGAAATGAAAGAAAAAGTAACTAATGATAATCCATTTTGATGCAAAGTTGAATGCAATTTTTTCAATTTAGAATGCAATAAAAATGTTTCTTTAAATGCAATTAGGATGAATAACAATGGAATTTTCAGCTTTTAAATAGGATGAGATGATGCAAGAAATAAAAAATGAAACCTATATGCAATTTCACTAATGCAAATGTAAGAAACCCTAGATGCAATTTCACTAATGCAAGATGCATTGCAAGAGTGAATGTAACCTAGATCTAGGACTTTTATGGACTCCAAATCAGAAAATGAATGCTCTAAAATGTCGGGTTCACCAAAATGAACTAAAAATAAAATAGGAAAAAAGTGGGTGTGCCCACCTCTATTCTCTTTCAGCCGCTCAATAATATCCTAGGAACCTTAATTGGATTGAATATCAACCAAAAAGGGTGAGTCAATTCTTGAAAAGGAAGACCTACAAAGGGTTTCTTTAAGCTTTGAGGGGTTCACCACCAAGCAAAATCTTGGAAATGACAACTTAACGTCTAGCCTACAAAACCTAGTAATGCAAGCTAAATGAAGGATGCAAATGATGAAATTAAGCAACATGAGATTATGATGTATGTACCTGGGAAGTATAGAAATGTGATGAGGATTCTAGAAATGAAAAAATGTTGTCAAAATGTGTTGTGGAGCACTAAGATGCCCTTGCTGTCTTATTAGTCACGTTGCTATTTTTAAAGGTAGATGCAAAATATTCGGATGCTAGAATATGATCCAAAAGAATCTCTACAAAATTCCAATTGGAGGACTAAGATTCCCATGCTACCATCTTAGTCTTGATCTAAATTTCTGAAGTCTCTGAATGTGATCTTGAGGCTTGATGTTTGCACTTCCTACTTCTCTGATCTCAAGATCTGAAACTTTCGGATCTAGCCTATAGGTGAGTTTCCATGAAGATGAAAAATTTGTAATGAAAATTTTCACTTCAAATGATCTTCAAGTATTCAACCTAAATTTTCAATCACTAGGTATGTGCAGGGTCATCACGGAAAAACAGGCCCTTTAGTGCCGATGAAAATTCAAAAAAATTAGAGTTACGCAACTTTATGTAAAAAATTGAATAAGTTATCTATATTATTTAAAAAATATGTAAGAATAAAATCTATAGAAAATTAAATGTAGTTTCTAAACTACTAGGTTTATTTATTTATTTTAAAATCTATTTGGTGAAAACTTGAAATTTCAATGCACTAGTACTTAAATTTTAGGGAAAAATAAGAAGTAGGTGTCTGTCTGACCACCCTAACCACAATAAAATGATAATATTTTCTTATAATATTTTAGATATAAGTAGAGGACTCATATCCCGATGTGATTCATATTTTTTTGTAATTTTCTTCCAAGTAAATAATTAATTATGAAATTTTTATTACAAATTTTAAAAAATATAAATACTCATATGTCTGACCACCTTAACTTGGTCAAAACTTCATGATTTGTTGTTTTTAATCCTATAGTATGCAAAGCATATAATGTGACAAATGTTTCGGATTCAAAAAATGTGATACCATTTGAAAGCTATAGATGTTTTTCAATCAACTTATCAATGAAGACTTTAGTCACAATTCAAATAGAAAATGAATAATAATTAGTTATTAATTTCAAAGTAAAGCAAAATTTAAATATTGGTTTAAAGCTAATAATCTCCTTTAAAAACCCTTTTCATTTCGTCAATTTTGGGTAAAAAAAAGTTGTCAGCCACATACCCTACACATACTTATCATATCACCACTTTTTGGCCCATCATTATCCTACACATACCCCACTTGAACATGAAATAG
The DNA here is from genome assembly GCA_007258455.2 of Sequoia sempervirens. NCBI lineage: Eukaryota > Viridiplantae > Streptophyta > Pinopsida > Cupressales > Cupressaceae > Sequoia > Sequoia sempervirens. Next base: position 705,116,755 of record VDFB02281492.1, on the reverse strand, counting down.
AGGAAAAACTTGTTGATTGTTAGTAAATGGGGGTTTTCCTTGGTCAAACCCCTTGTTGGTAATTAAACTTTGGAATGAAATGAAATAAAAGAGGGAAATGATGAATGGGAAACATGCAATGTTACAACTCACCAAACCCTTTTGATAAGATACTACAAATATGCTTGAAATAGCTACAATGGATGTGGTTCTTGAATATTTCTTGAAGGATATTTATCTTGAATGAAAAACTTGCTTTCAATCATAAACCCTACATCACAATTGTTAGCACAATAACAAACATGATGCAAGAATATCCTTGATATGATGCTTGAATCTTGATGATGGCTCAAAACGCTTGATAAATTTCTCTTGAATGTTGGAATACTTGAATGCTTGGATATCTATATATGAAAATATGAGAGAAGGAATAGTGTATTTATACTTATCTATGCTTAATATCCCTAAATTACACCACAACAAGCTGACATATGAAATCATTAATTAAAGGAGGCTAAATCCCACCAAGATTTGAAATTAAATCTTGAAAATACCTTAAGGGGGACTAAGATGCCCTAGGTGACATCTTAATCCCAAGGCTTGAAACTTGGGGCACAGACTCCAAAAAGGGGCCACCTTAAGGCACACCTAAATTCAGGGTCCCAAGACCTTTGGGGGAAAAAGATGCCCTAGGTGGTGTCCTAGTCCCAACCCAAAAATTCAGGACACACAACCAGAATCATTAAATTATTATTTGTCCATTGATGTTTGTCGAGATTAGCTAGAAAAATATACAGTTCATTGGGCTTGTGGATGCAAAATAGGACCAATTAAGACATAAATTGGAATAAACAAAATAAGGCTAGCCCAAACAAGTGTGAAAATTCAAGGGTATGCATTTTCCTATACTACATAAGGATCCCCAATCATCACCATGGAATGCATTTGATTGAGAAGAAGAAGTAGACAGAGAAAACTTAGGACTTCCTACTTTGGGTTGTTCTTCTTCGTTGATGTTCACTTCAAGGACAACCTCCATGAAGGGTATCATCGAGGAACATGTCATTGCATAATAAGTTACAGATGGAGTACAATTCTTAAGAGTGGAGAAAATTGAAGCCTGACTAGTAGCCACCAGTTCACAAAGGTGAACAACTTCTGGGTTAGCCTTAACCATGACCACTCAATTATTTGTGATAAACTTCAAAGAACGATATAAAGTGGAAGATATAGTATGCATAACAAGAATCCAAGGTCTCTCATGAAGAGTATTGTAAGGTAAGGGGCCAAGAATCACATAGACCAAGGTGGGTAAGGTAATGGGGCGTAACCGCAATGGTAAGATTATCATCTTTTGCCCAATGTTATCAAACCCATGAATATACAAAGAAGAAGCACCTAAAAAAGAAGAATTAACTTTAATTTTAGGTAGTAGATCTATACCACAAATGTTGAGGATCGAACTAGTGTCAACAAGAGTACATATCATATCAATAGTATTAAGATTAACTATGATCATTAAAGGATCCACTTGCTTTTGCACATCTGGGGGTGGAAGTTCTTGTAGATAGAATGTGATATTTTGAAAATATGCATGAATATGATTCATCAATGAATTTACATCCTTTGTCCTAGCGGAGGTAGGCAAGAGGATCTTCTACAAGGCTTCATGAATCATACCTTGGTAAACTAGAGCAATCTGAAGAAAATCCCAAAGCGGGATCTTAGCCATAGTAACATGAAGTTTCTAGACAAGATCATAATCTCCAGGTGCTTTCATTGTAGGTTTAGGTGCTGAAGGAATACTTGGTTGGGAAGGTGGTAAATAAGTAGGAACTTGAGTAGGTCGAGGTGTAGGAAAAGAAGGTTTTTTTTCCAAATTCTACTTATTTCTTCTTTTATTATATGTGTTCTCAATAGTATTATAAGAAGTAGAGTCTATAGCTTTTACAAACCTTAAATACAAATCCGGTGAATCATTATGATATAGAATTCCATAAATAATATGAATCCTCTTAGGAGAGGGGCTAGCTATAGTCAAGTAAACAATAGGTCTCTTAAGACATGGAGAAGCCATAGAGTCTATAACAACGTTCACCGACTCTTGAAATTGCAAAGGAGAAGTTTGTTTAGAAGATCTGAAAGTAGAGGAAGATCCTTCCAAGAAATCATCTAGGGAATCATCCAACATATCAAAATCTTCCTTAGAGAAAGCATTATCATAAACACTAAAACATTGCAGAAAAAGATCTGACTGTATCTTAACGTCATGTTCACCAAAATGTGAGATTGTAGGGATGTATTGCTCATGAGTCTCTTCATTCTCAAGAGAATCCCAGGGAGTGAACTGCCCTTAACCACCTCAATGCTAGTTTAATTAAGGAATTGTAAAGAAACTATACATATAATAATTATCATGAAAGGCTGCTTCAAAATCTAAGAGAGCAAAGTTTCCATATTTTTTCCTCAAAAGGAGGAGCTCTTGGCCATTGGACTACAACATGGAATCAGGATGCCAACATGACACACTAGAGTCCAAAGGATGTGATGGAATCCTCAATAAATAGAGAACTTAAGACTTGGGAAAAAAGAATAAAAAATTCACTATCTAACATAGACTTAAGGTCTATTTAACAGAGTAACTAAATAGGAAACAAAGAACACAACTAAACACATGGAGAGACAAAAGAAGAGTTAATAATAGGAAAATTCTTGAATCCTTCCTTCAATCTCCACTTTGGCAACCTACACATAGAACAAATGTGGAAAAAATTTGGGTCTATTTTGGGGCTTGTCGCAATCAAATCCCTATTTTTGAATTCTCACCTCCATGAACAACTAGATAGATAGAGAGAGTAAATGAAATAGACAAAAGGAAGTGGTGAAAATAATCCCCATTTGAGGAGGAGAACCCACACCACCAAAAATTAAATGAACATAGAGATCTAATGTACTCGCAAATAGATAAGAGCACAAGAGCATTACCAATGGGCCTCGACCCCCTCTTGAACACATAGATGCACCACTGAATGCTTGCTAGAGAGTGTTGTCTATTGGAGGGACCTCAATCTGATAGAGCTTCGCTTGTAGAAGTGCTATTGCAAAGAGTAGAAGAGGTTGATAAAATGAAGTGAGATTGAGAAGAGAGAAGATTGAATGAGAGAGAGCCTCAAAAATGAGAGAAAAAGGGAGTTTTGTTGCATGAAAGGGTAGAAAGAGCCATTACACCCAAGAATTTGACTGTAAAGATGCATGTCAAGAGCCAGGATTCAAGATTCCCCATTTCAAACTCAAAAAACTACCAGGACACTAGTGTGCCATGCAGATGTCCGTGCACTGTGCATGTGTCCAAAATGCCAGTTTTCAAGAAATAGGATGACGGAATGCTATCGCTTCATAATTAGACCTCATTGAGTTGGAATCACAAAATTTTGGCCCATGAGGCTCTTATCATAAATATGTTTAGGCATAAAAAATTCTACGAAAAGTACTGAAATGTGAAATTGCCCCTAGGCGCAATTTTGTGACATTATTGTGATATAGGGGGGTTCGCTACTCACGAGTTCTCTTCGTTCAGAGATCCTCACAGGGAGAACGCCCCTATATTACCTCAATGGAACAACACGGAAGTTTCAGAATCCAAAAGAGGTCATAGAGGCTCTCTAGACAAATTGTCGAGCTCTCAGCCAAAGGACACCAACACGACATACTAGGGTCCCCGAAGCGCGCTGGCATCTTGTAGGGATAAGAGAACGATAATGTCTCAGAAAATGCCTAAGCAACAACTAGCAATCCAATTACTGAGAACTAATAGAGTGTAGGAAAATGACAGAATGCAATAAATTGGTAGAACTGAGATTAAGTAAAGAGTAAATGATAAAGATAAGGGGAAGAAAGGAAAGAAATACTTACAACCGTGTGGGTGATGAAGCCTCCCCAAAACAAATTTCTTTAAAACCTGCACACAAGAGGGAGAGAGAAATTGTTGGGTGGCTATATAGGGGCCTGACTTAGTCAGACCTCGTTTTGGTGTTCCCACCTCCACAAATAGCCAGATAGATAGACAAAAGAAAAAATCAAGTAAAGAACACTAAAGCACTACAAAACAGTGTTATGCTACTCAACCAAGTAATAGAGGAGAGAAGTGAAAGCTTACCACCTCCACCAAGAGCACTCAAGGCTAATGGGGGAGAAAATGAGAGGAACTCAAGCCTCTGCTGCAATGGTGTTTTGTTCCACACTTTCTCTACTAATGTGGTGGAGTGTTGATGTTGCTACTGTGAAGTGTAAAGTGTTTGGAGGGTATGTGCAAGATCATGATGGGCCAAAAAGTGGCAATATGATGGGTATGTGGCTAATGACTTTTTTTTACCCAAAATTGATGAAGCGAAAAGGGTTTTTAAAGGATATTCTCATCTTTCCAACGATATAAATTATGCTTTACTTTGAATTTAATAAGTAATTATTATTCATTTTCTATTCAAATTACGACTAAAGTCCTTATTGATAGGCTGATTGAAAAACATCCATAACTTTCAAATCGTATCACATTTTTTGAATCCAAAACATGTGTCACATTCTATGCTTTGCATACTATAGGATTAAAAAAAAATAATAATAATTTCATGAAGTTTTGAACAAGTTAAGGTGGTCAAACATATGATTTTTTATATTTTTTAAAAAGTTGTAATAAAAAATTCATAATTAATTATTTACATGGAAAAAAATTACAAAAAAATATGCATCACATCACACATGAGTCCTCTACTTATATCTAAAATATTATAAAAAATATTATCATTTTATTGTGGTTAGGGTGGTGATAGATGCCTACTTATTTTTCCCCGAAATTTAAGTACCTTGCATTGAAATTTCAATTTTTACCAAATAGATATTTTTGTTTTAAACAAACCTAGTAGTTTAGAAACTACATTCAATTTGCTACAGATTATATTCTTACATATTTTTGAAATAATATAGATAACTTATTTAAATTTTAACGTCAAGTTGCCTAACTCTGATTTTTCTAAATTTTTTACCACTTAAGGACTTGTTTTTTCCATGATGATCCTGCACATACCCTGGAGAGAGATTGTGAAGCTTGTGTATGAAGTCCAAAAGTGGTGAAGAGATCTTCCAACCCCCAAATGAAAGTTCAAGGACTGAATATGAAGGAATGAGGAAGAAAACGGCCATATTCAGGTCGATCGGCCGAGGAGGGCCTTAAAAATTGACTCCCAATGGGAAGTGTAATGCCTCTACAGGCTCCAAATGTGGGAATCTGTCAGGGACATAAGTGCACTGTGCAAACATCTGCATGCCACATGGGTTCCTTGATAAAAACGCTTCCACCGACGCTCAAAACAGGCACCAAGTGTGATGCAAGCAACAGGCTGAGGTGGAATAAAGTCTCCGAACTTGGTTTCCTAAAGTGGATAAAAGCAAAAAGGGGATTTGCAGATGGGGTGAAAATTTTCTCTTTTACATTTTTCCCCAACTTTAGTGGGCACTAATACTACTGAGTGCTCAATAAAGTAGATCAAGAAAGAGTAGGGTTAGAAATGTATACCTGAACTATCAAGGAAGCAAACCACGATCTGGAAAACCTGAGAGTGCAGGGTCAAGAGAGGACTTTGTAGGTCTGCAAAACTATGAAGCTGAAGAAAGAGCATATACTCAGGATGAAGAAGATTTAAATCTTTCATCCAGTATATACAAGAGATAAGAGAAAGATAGAAATGAACAAAGCATGTGATGAAAGAAAAACCCGCTCAGGAGTAGAACTTGCACCACAAAGAAGGTGATAAAAGAAAACCCCACTCAAGGAGGAAACCCGTATCACCAAAAAGTGTGTGGTGAAAGCAAAAGCCACTCAGGAGTAGAACTCAAACCACAAAAGAGGTGATAAAAGAAAACCCCGCTTGAGGAGGAAACTTGTATTACCAAAAAGCACATGGTGAAAGAAAAACCTACTTAGGAGTAGAATCTGCACCACAAAAGAGGTGATAAAATAAAACCCCGCTCGAGGAGGAAACCCATATCACCAAAACGCATGTGGTGAAAGAAAAACCCACTCAGGAGTAGAACCCACACCACAAAAGAGGTAATAAAAGAAAACCCTGTACAAGCAGGAAACTCATATCACCAAATAAAAGTGTAAGTGCCTTGCAGACCTGCAAGGAGGCATCCCCCAAGATCTATCACATGGAAGAAGCTAAGAAAGTGCCTTACAAACCCGCAAACCTACAAGGAAGGTATCCTTCAAGAACTTTCACATGAAATAAACCCCAAGGAAGTGAACTCCGCAGTTTCAGGAAGCAATGACACGTCTACCTACAGATAGAACATGTCTAAGCATCGACACATTTACTTGTAGATAGGATGCATCTAAAATTAGTGACATGTTTTCCCTTAGATAGAGCATGCCTGAAGCGTTGATACGTCTACCCGCAGATAGGACGTATCTAAAAGCGGCAACACATCTACCCGCAAATAGAGGATATCTAAAGCGTTGATAAGTTTACCCATAGATAGAATGCATCTAAAAGTGGTGACATGTCTACCCACAGATAGAGCATGTCTAAAGCATCGATACATCTACCCATAGATAGGATGCATGTAAAAGTGGCAACATGTCTACCCACAGATAGAGCATGTCTAAAGTGGCTGGTCACACAGAACAAAAAATTTTCAAAGGGGTCCCTTGGGAACCTAGTGTAAAAAGAGAGGGGTTCACTCAGGGGACACGTTATTTGAAAGGTGAGGTCTTTTTAGGTTGCCCCCAAGCTAGACGGAAATAATTCATTCAAAAGAAAATATTTCAAAGAGGTCCCTCGGGAGCCCTTCGAAAGGAAGAGGGGTCCACTCAAGGGACGCTTCAATTGAAAGAGAGAGCAAAGAGAGGGGCCCTTAAGAAGGACACACATCTTTGTAACAAGTTATCACTACCCCCAACATATAGGGGAGGAGAACTATGCAAAAATACTTTGGATGGGATAAAGGTGAACCTCGATATCACTTGTCGAGCAAAGTGAAGGCAAGTACATCAATCAAATGGGAGTTTGATGGCACATGAATCACTAAGTTGTTGTATTTTATCCTTCAAGGATTTACATTCACTAGAGGAATGACCAAGCACTTGATGGTATGCTCAGAAAGGATTCTTTCCTTCATCATGTTTATGAGATTTCCTGCGTGTAGGAGAAGGAAGAGTGATTAAGTGGGCTTTTAGAAGCTACAACAAAATACGCTCTTTCTTAGATAAAGGATGAGGAGCAGGAAGCAACCCTTCCTCTTGTGGAGAAAGGTTTGAATTTTCACAAGAAGAAGAAGAAGGCATGAAGATAAAAGACAAAGGAGGATAAGTAAATCCACTAGAAAAAGGTTGAGTGGCATTCATGTCACCATTAAACCATGGTTCCCTTTTAGATTGTTCATCCAAGCAACCAAGCCCTAAGTTACGCTTATGAGGCACAAATTCTATAGGGACCTGAATTCCTTGTTCGTTGTGCCCACAACATTTATGCTCATAGCCACATTTAGAGAGGAGCCTAAAGCCAGGGCCATAACGTGTTTGCAAGTCTTGAAGAAAAGGAGGATCCTCATAAAGAGCATTGTCCCAAAAATGGGGATTACACTCCTCTATGGGATCACCATCATTCTTATTAATAGGACTACCAACACTATCCTCTTTAGCTGAAGCGTAATCCTCTTCCTTAGAAGGAGGATCAATACTAAAGGATATTACAATTATTGCTCACACTACCCCGCAATAGAAAATAATAATAATCTTTGATAGTAGTTGTGGATGATGTTTTCGGAAGGTCTAAGTGAATTGGGTCAACTTTATATGCTCCAATGAAGGATTCTCTAAAGTTTAAAGGACCCTGATCACCACCAAGACACACATTCATTTGAGAAGAGGTAGAAGGAGCACACTTAGGACTCCTTGCTTCAGAAGGATCTTCTTTAGGGACATTTATCTTAGGGGTACCCTTTGTAGTAGGCACTGCTAGAGTAAACATTGACACATTAGAAGATACTAAAGGAATAAGAGCAAGCACAACTAAAGCTCGACTAGTAGCCACCATCTCACACAGGTGCATATCCTTAGGGTTAGCCTTAACTATGACTACTCGATTGTTACAAATAAAATTAATAGATTTATGCAAGGTAGATGAGACTGCACCCATAGTGTTAATCCATGGTCTACCAAGAAGAAGGTTACATGTTAACTTTTTCTGCCATGACATATACAAGGGTAGGAATAGTAATAGGTCCCAACCTCAAAGGCAAGACTATCATGCCTAGGGATTGTCGACTGACATTATCGAACCCACAAAGGACAACATAAGAAGTATTCAGAGAGGATGGGTCAATATTAATCTTAGGCAGTAGATCAATACTACACACATTGAGCGCCGAACCAACATCAATGAGAGTATGTTTAATGCCTATCTTATTAATATTAACTATGATCATTAGAGAGTCTGCTTGCTTCTATACTTTTGAAGGCAGGAGCTCCTACAGATAGAATGTAATGTCTGGTGAACCCATGTGACTATACACCATCAACGCATCAACATCTACCAGCCTAGCGGAAGAAGGCAAGATGATCTTTTGCAAAGCTTCCTGAAGCATAGCCTAATAAACCAAAGCATATCAAAGCAAGTCCCATAGTGATATCTTATCTGGAGTAACGTGAGGTTGCTTGACAAGATTGTTATCATTAGGTGCTTTAGTTGTAGATTTTGGTGCCAAAGGAAGACTTGGTTTTTTATCTGTTCTATTCTCATAAGTATAGGCTACCACTCTATAAGAGGTAGCCTTAGGAAAATCAGGAGTGTTACCATCAAACAAAATACCATCGATAGCACAAACCCTTTTAGGAGAAGGACTAGCTAGAGTCACATGAATGATCAATCTCTTAGGCCCTTGAGGGGAAGCAAAGACATATACCACATTTATAGACTCATTACAACTAGTAGAGTAATTACTTAAATACATATTCTCAACATCAATCCAAATAGGATCGAATGTGGAATAGCTACTTAAAGGGATATTCTCAACATCGATCCAAGGAGAATCAGATGTGGAAGGAGGTTCATCATTCACACATGCAACATCTCTAGAAGAAGGTGCATTGGAACAAAGACATGACTCATCATTCACAAATGTATCATCTCTAGAAGAGAGTGAATTGGAATGAAGAGGAGTTTCGTCATTCACAAATGCATCATCTCTAGGAGAGAGTGCATTGGAATGAAGAGTAGGTAGAGTAACATTAAGAAAGGTATCAATGATTTCATCTACGTGCAACAAGACATCCTGAGAAGTAAGAGGAATCTCATGAGAAGGATCAAAGATACCTAGTGACATGGGCAAAGCTAAGTCACCATCACATGCATTGAATGGGATGTCTTTAATATTTTGGATAATATTAGACACATAACCAACAAAAGAAGATATTAAATCCATTACATTTTTTTCTAAAGAACAATGCTCTTCACATCATGTTCACCAAAATATGATATAGGGGGATTCACTACTCATGAGTTCTCTTCATTCAGAGATCCTCATGGGGAAAACTGCCCTATATTACCTCAATGGAACAACATGAAATTTTCATAAACTGAAAGAGAAGGTCATAGAGGCTCTCTAGACAAACTATCAAGCTCTCAGCCAAAGGACGTCAACGCAGAAAGTGGATGACAACATGGTGCACTGGCATCCCCAAGGTGCGTTCGCATCTCGTAGGGACTAGAGAGTGAGAATGTCTCAAAAAAATCCTAAGCAACAACTAGCAATCCAATTATTGAGAACTAACAGTGTGTAGGAAAATGACAAAATGCAATAAAGCAGTATAACTGAGATTAAGTAAAGAGTAAATGATAAAGATCAGGGGAAGAAAGGAAATAAATACTTATGACCGTGTGGGTGATGAAGCCTCCCCCAAACAAATTTCTTCAAAACCTGCACACAAGAGGGATAGAGAAATTTTTGGGTGGCTGTATAGGGAACTGCCTCAGTCAGACCCCATTTTGATGTTCCCACCTCCACGGAAAGCCAAATATATAGAAAAAAGAATAAATGAAGTAAAGAGCACTACAAACCATTGTTATGCTACTCAACCAAGTAATAGAGGAGAGGAGTGAAATCTTACCACCTCCACCAAGAGCGCTCAAGGCTAATGGGGGAGAAAATGAGAGGAACTCAAGCCTTTGTTGCAATGGTGTTTTATTACACACTTGCTCTATTGATGTGGTGGAGTGTTGGTCTTGCTGCTGTGAAGTGTAAAGTGTTTGGAGAGAGATTGCAAAGCTTTCTATATGAAGTCTAGAAGTGGTGAAGACATCTTCCAACCCCCAAATGCAAGTTCAAGGACTAAATATGAAGGAATGAGGAAGAAAATGGCCATATTCAGGTCAGTCAGCTGAGGAGGGTGTTACAAATCAACTCCCAATGGTAAGTGTGATGCCTTTGTAGGCTCCAGATGTAGGAATCTATCAGGGACGTAAGCACACCGCACAAACATCTGCGCTCCGCGCAGGTGTCCCTAATAGAAAAGCCTCCAATGACACTCAAAATAGGTGCCATGTGTGATGCAAGCATTGGGCTTAAGTGGAATTAAGCCTTCAAACTTGGTTTCCTAAAGTGGATAAAAGCAAAAAGGGGATTTGCACATAGGGTGAAAATTCACTCTTATACAATTACAATATTTTATATCCAAGACATCAACTTAGATATATTGGTAATGATCCAATCACTTATAAGATAAAAGTTTGCTATGATAGATAAATTGGTAGTTTGAGTAAAAAATAATTTGATAGGTGTAGGAATGATTTTGTTAAGACCACCAATACCTATGTTCCCCAAACTCTCATTCATGATTTGGACAAATTATCTAATCACAGGCCTTCCCTTCTAAATAATTTCTAATCTTCTCCATCCATGCATATTCAACCACATAATCATAGATCCACATAGCAAGCTCTTGGAGAAATTAATGAAATGAAAATTATACATGGGATATTTTCAAATAAGATTATGAATCTAGAAATATATAAAGATACATATCCCAAATCATCATATTAAAATATTCATTGCCCAATGCCCAAATATCAATAAAAAAAATACAAGAACTAACCTCAATATCAAAATCAAGTTCAAGTTCAAAATCATTCTTAGATATAGCTACAAAATCAAATTGTTCTTGTAGATGTACCATTGCAATAAATTTTGTATAATTTAGTAAGATATCTTATGCCAAGTAAGAATAATTTTTTGGAAGATTCTAATATGTGGTTCTTCCCTTGCTATGATACCCATTTTTCTAAATATTGTACTAGGGAAACCTAAGAAAAAATATCATTGCATGAGGATGAGTTTTTATACAAGGATTTACACCACTAGAAGGACCACTTCAATCCATAGGAGTGCAAAATTTCATCCTCAAGATCTAAATGTAAGGCATGTCACTGGAATATTATGAGGAGATTTCCTTAGAACATGCATTATTTAAGTGGATTAAATAAGATGAAGCTATCATCTTAAATTCCCTTCTACCTCGACAATTCCATAGGTGTAGTCTAATTACTTTACTAGATCTCAAATGACTATGGTAAAATTTATAATCTAGAACCACAACATGAATCTATGATGTAAAAGGTTACTATTGCATGTCCCCATAATCCAAATCTATGATTCTACAAATGAAAAAATGTAGTCCACGATAGCTCAAAAGTTGATTGGTCCAAGGTAACCAACACTATGATTGAGAGATAAAGGTATCAAGAAAACTTAAGTTACTCAGTAAGTTCTTTTCCTCATAATGCATTTAGTGTTGTGGATTAATTGAATAAAACAACTAAAATGTCTTTTATGGGATGTTTTACTATTCTTGAGAAAATTAAGTTACCATAAATTATCTATTCATGAAAATCCAACAAATATGACAACTCAAGTTACTCATGCTAGAAGGAATTTAGTAGAATAACTTGAATCCATTTTAGATCTAATCAAACTATTGATCACCATAAGCTAGCACAAAGGTAAGAAATCCTAAGACCATAGATTATAATTTAAATTTGATATTAAGTAATAATTTGTTGTATAACTCCATAATAAGCTTTCGTACAAGAAACAAAATCATTCTCAAGATCCTAATGGATGTCTTAGGAAAAGGCTATTAATTAGTGGAGTAGGGTATCATTATAGTTAGATTGGAAGAGATTCTAAACACATATGAATTATTAAATATTTCCCTTTATAGGTTTATGACTATCCAACTTGTGTCACCATCCCTCAGGATCAAAATGAATTTTTATTGATGATTATGGTATTCCTCCCATCCTTCGAAAATGAACTTTGAAAAATGATTTAAATGTTTAATTATTTGACTAAATTATAAGGTTTCCTGACTTTGAAACTTGATTAAGGATCTTGGAAGTTCATCCTTCATTATCGTCCAAAAGATAAGCAATTTGATTCCAAAAATTTTGAAAAAAATATTTTTAGAATTAAAACTCTATGAAAATTTTGTACAACTCTAGCCAAAAATAAACCACTATATGATCATATCTCAGAAGAGGTGATGGCTAACTTTGAGACTATGCACACTATGTTCTCCAATGAAATAAAGTTCAACCTAGATCTCATAGAAGGGGTAGAGTCCTAATCGATGGATTTTATAGATCATATGTGTTCTAAGATGATAGATAGTGCGGAGTGGTACCCTAATAATAATATGATTCTATTTTTTTTTATACAAACATCATATATCAGGAAGAAAAAATAATCCTTTAGGTGAATTCCCTCAAAATTTTATCCCAAAAGATGGAGCAAAGACCTTCAAAATTATAGAAGTTATAATTTGGTAATTCTAGATGTAGTAATTACTTGAGAGCTAGATTTTTCTTCATATCATTAAAAGAAGTAAAATTATCTAACCATTTCTATTCTAGTTTAATTCCACAAATATTGAGGTTTAGTATGAGTTCTTAGTAAATGGAATTACTCCTAAAACAATGTGTATATGGAAAATACAAATTTATAGAGAACCTAAATACTACATAAACTAAGTCAAAGGTTTAAGTGCTTCCAATAAATTTTAGATGATATATTATTGTTATAGGTTATGGGATCTCCTATGAGGTTTTGAAGCCATAATTTTATTGTTTGTTATGAGAACCTAGAATATAGAGGAAAATCATATGGAGACAATCATATCTTAGTTTGATCTAATAAAATATCTTTTAAATGGAATTAATACCATACCAAAGCAATTATTAATCCTATAATTTAGGATAATAGAGATCATTTAAAAGTGATTGAAAATTAGCAATCAAGTAAATTTTTTGACCAACTATAGATAAAGATAAAATAAGCATGTGGAGACTAGAAAATTCATCTAAAATCCAATAATGTTATTAAAAAATGATCAATCTTTTTTCTTTAGTTTGGAAGATGCTAAAAGAGATATAAGGAAATTCACATCAAATAAAGGATATTATATATAAGTGGAAATGGTTCGAAGTAGAGGATTGAAATTTTGTAAGGTTTTTATATAAAAAGAAGTAAATATGTTGGTTCGTATTCATACCAAATATGATGAATTAATATCCTAGAATCATGAAGAATTAAAATTTTATAACAAGGAAGTGATCCAAAACACCACAAAACTCTCCATGAACACCAAACTAGCAAGACACTATTAGAGGTATTTCAATCCTAAGATAGAGCCTCTAATGAATTAGGAGTGGATAAAAATGGAGTCGAAGATCATATTCTAATTAAACCTTTTATGTTGGTTTATAATTTGGTGGCAATAATGAACATAAATTTAGAAATAATCAATTAGGCCAACTTCAAGGACTTGAATAAAGCCTCCATCAAATATCAATATTTGATATATTCCATAGACTAGATATTGTAGTTAATGTCTAGCTCCAAAATATTTTGTTTATTCAGTATTTTCTTGGTCTATAGCAAATTATGGGTAAAAGAAAAGGATGAAAATAAAACAACATTCACCACTATGTGGCATATTTTTTTATATATAGAAAATTATCGTTGAAGTTATGCAAGGTATGAATAACCTTATATAGGCCAATGGATATCACTTTCATGGCATAAATAATTAAGATCACATTTATTTACATATATGACTAAGAATAGTTTTTTGTAAAATAAAAGAGGATCACTTTATACATTTAGAACAAGTTTTTCAAAGATGCTATGATTTTACAATATCTCTTAATCCATGTGAACCTTTGGTATTGAGTATTTTTTAATAAAAAATATTTAGAGTGTACTAGGAGAGTTTATGCTAAAATATTTTTGAACAATGGGAGATGTGAGAACGAATCACAACTAAAATTTTTTATTACATATGAGTACATTTGGAGGGCTGTTGCTAAAAATAAGAATAGTGAGATTATGAAAATTGTAGATATTTCCAAAATAAAGGCAAAAATGATAATTATGCCAATTGATAAAAAATATATATCAAAGAAAATAAATCAACATCTTAATAATGTAAAAAAATGAGTAAATTGATTCGTAAAAAAGACTAAGAAATATATTATGTTCTAGAAAGCACTAGAAATAAGGCTTTGGATTCCAGTGCTCAAATAGGGTATTGGAGTAGGTGTTATCTTTAATTTAATTATTTTACTTGTACATGAACCACATTTCAACCTAATTTTTGAAATATAAAGGCTACTATTAATCATGGATTCAAGGGTTTATTAACCCCATTTACAAAATTAAAACCTTTATTTCTTTTTGTAGAATATTTTGAAAACACAAGTAAAATTATGGGACTTCAAAAATAAATTATGGTGAGAAGTTTGGAATTGAAAGGAGAAAATAATATGGAAAAAGAAGATATGAGATACATGTTGAATAACCTAGCCATTGATACAATTGAGACAAATTAAGAGGGATAGAAGAATCCTACATCAATTAATAAAATATCACCAACCCATAAAGAAATTATCTTCTAAAATAGAAAGGGACCATAAAGGGGTGAACCCCCTTACCAAGGGTTATCCCGCATGTTTCTAAGAAAAATATAGTGTTTAGTGAGGATATATATTGAGTCATTTTGAACTAAAGAAGAAAAAAATAGTTTTCTTTTCTTAAAGAGTGAATAGATATTGGGAAGAAATTTATTTGGGATAATACTACTTAGAGATAAAGTAAGGACAAGGAAACTAGTGGATAGAAGGAAAATTGAAAAGTGTAGTATGCAAGCAAAGGAATTTGATAATCGAATAAGAGGAAGCCTAAATATTTATGACTTTCTAGGGACTTTAATGGGAAATACCTAAAATGTTACATGAAATATAATCCTAAATACATGTCAAATAATGAAGGGATATAAAATATTTTTTTCGAAATAGTTCTTAGTCTCTAGAAATTTAATCACTAAAGATATCAAGGGTTTGTTCTTGAATGAAATTTAGTGAAAGTTGCCCCTTGTGGTCCTAAACCCTAAAGGTGAAAAGGGTCCCCAATTTTCCACATTTCATAGAATAACATAAAAAATCAAAATCCAAACTTATTTGAAGCAATGCATGATGCCTCTCCACCTTCACCGCAATGTAAACAACAACAACCTTCGATGCATATTGTCATTACACCTACTAGTGTGACTAACTTGGATGATGATTCTAAAATTACTAAGTTTGATGAGGAAGTGCATAATGGGCTAAATATAATGTTTTCCTCTTCTATGAGCTTAAATGATTATTCTACTAATAAGAGTGTTGAATTTGCTGTTTTTACTAGTTCGACACTTGACATTGTACCTTTGGCTAGATGTTCGCCCTTTGCATATACCAAACATGATTGGGATGCAGACAACCTACTATAGGTTGAATTGCATTTTCCTTACTAGTCTTTTGATTTATTTTCTTTTGGATATTTTTAGTGTGATTGCATGTGTGTAATGTGATCCCCTATATTGTTCTATTTGATGTATCTATCTTCATGTACATTCCTCTATTTGTATCTACATTCTTCTATATGTCGTCAATATTTTATCTTTTCACTTGTCTTGTGTTTTCCTTTTGGGGATGACTCAAGGAGTTGAGACATTTAGGTCTCTTCCATGTTGAAAAAAAAATATTTTTTTCACTCTATGTGTCATTCTTCCTATTTTGTGAGTATTTGGGCAATGATGATGTCTTTGAGCTCTATAACAACATTGTAGAAAAGATATAATGACCCCAAATCTACGGATCCCTTATGTGTTTTGCGATTTCATTTTGGGGGCAACCCCTCTTCATGACATAGCTTCATTCATAAACAAATGACTTGGCATACGGATTTCCAAATAAGCTATCATGTCTTCTTCATCAGCTACTTTAAAGAAAATTTCTCATAGCAATGGTGTAGCAATTTCATTAAATTCGGGGCATACATTAGCATTATTTTTGACATTCCTCATGTTTCATTGTGAAATTTTCTTTCTTCTTATGATGTGTCTTTTTCTTGGTGGTGTCATTGGGTTTGATGTCCTCTGAGAGCAAGATATTTCCTAGTGTACAACTTTCCTCTTAGTGGTAATGGTACGCATTGCATTCCCTAAGTTATGATTCTTTTACCCTTGACTTGTCCTCTCTTGGATACATTAGTCACAATGTTACCTAAGAAGAGACCTTACAAAAACTAATAAAATTCCCTTTGAATGAACCTTTACCCACATCTTTGTTCATAAGTGTTTAGCATAATACAACTTGCTAACCTTGTGAAGCCCAAAGTCCTAGTTTTCATCTTTTGGTCCCCTATCAGAGTTATCAGAGGGATAGATTTCGTATGGTAAGTATATTCAGAGACTATAAACCTGGCATGACTTTCTCACTAAGCCACTTTCCTTGGGGCTCACTTAGTGGATGGCCTGAGGTTCAATTAGCCCAGAGTTAACATGTGCATCGTTTGCATAGTGGACATCGAGTTCTACTTGTGAATTTTTTTTGGACAAATAGTTGATACATGTTCTAGATTGCATTGGCTAGTTAAGGCTTGATCTACCCCTTTCTCCATGGACAATAGCTGAGGCATGCTCCACATCACGTTGGACAGTTGAAGCTTGATCCGCCTCCCTTTTTTTTTAGGTCTTTGATATTGTATGATTATATTTTTCATTGTTGCATACATGTGTCTTGAATGTATTCTTTAGTGTGAGTTAGATGTGGGGTCATCCTCTGACTAAAGTGGGGGCTAAATGTAGTCTAGGAAAAAGTATCCCTTTTTCACACTTAGTTAGGAATTAATATTAAAATGAGCTTAATTATGCCTTAATTTAGTGTTGTAATATATATTTTACATATTCACATTAATTTTAGGCCCCTATTAATTAAACTGGACATAATTATCCCTTTTTTTTAGTGTTGTAGAGTGTATATATTTACACTTTCACACTTATTTAGTGTTCCTTTAATTAATTGAGTTTAATTTTCCTTAATTGGCCCCTTTAGTTCAAATCCAAGCCTAATTAATTGTATTTTCTGAAGAGGAAACCTTAAATTCATTAATGCCTTAACATAACACTTCTCATTAAGCAATGAGTGTCCTAGGTAAGTGACGTATGACCCATTCACCCATTGGTGAATGGGCCCTCACTTCGACCTAGGACCTAAATTTTAATAATGTTATTGGCTTGGTATGTCAATAATTTAAAATCCATATTGACATGTCAGCTTGTGTTATTTGAATTTTAGGAAATTAATGTTACATACCTATAAATATAAGGTCATTTTACTATGTTTCACCTAGCAATTTTTATCTAAGATCTCTAAGTTTTCAAGTGAGAATTCAAGAGAATTTCAAGAGAATTTCAAGGTATTCAAGAGAATATTTATTAAATAATTATTGCAGCAATCAAGATCCAATTGTCATGTCAAAGTATTCTTGCATCATGCATGTTATTGAAGATAATATGACGTTGATGTAGTGTTCAAGATCCATTCAAGCATTCAAGGAATTTTTTCAAATCAAGTTTCAAGATGAAAGATTCACATCAATTAAAGCAATTTTATTTAGGTTTCAAACCTAAATTCCAAGGTTCAATCAAGGGTTCAAATGGTGGGTTGTGACATAGAGTTGTTAGTTCATCATTCCTTTCATGCTATTTTATTTAATTTCAAGGTTTAATTACCAAAATGGGGTTTAAACAAGGTAAACCCCCATTCATCAAAAAAAAATTCCCTCTTGATTTGTGTTTGTAGATTAAGGTGGAAGAAATCTTGAAGATCTCTTGAAGAGAAAAATTGGAGAAGTTTTCAAAATTACAATTTTTTTCAAGAAAGTTGTCATCACACAAAAACTCAATTACAAAATTTATTTCTAGCATTCCAAACCTAAAACCTAGGAAAATTAAGAGACTCAGATCTATAGGAAAGGCTCCAGCAAGTTATAGAGAAACCCTAAATTAGGACCCATTCACCCCTAGGCGAATAAGTCCTAGGTTAGCTTGAATAGAGCTCCTTTGGTGACTAGTAAATATCATATTTCCTCTTTCTAATCTACAGTTTGATTTTTGGTTCCATTAATTTTGAGCTTAATCTTAAAGATCCAAGTTGTAGATTGCATTTTGGATTTAGTTTACTATTTTTAATCTTTCTCCCTAAAGTGTTGTTTAAATATGACCCTCGTCCTTGCAAAGAAAGGAAACTAGTAGATTCACACTTTTAATTGATTCACCTCAAGTTTGTTACTCATATAGTTGTCTGGATCTCATTCCCTAATGAAATGAAGTAGAATAGGTCTATCTATTATCATTTTTGTGAACCCCACATTTACAAACACCTATTTTTCTTTGTTTCATTTATAAATACACATTAATGAGGTGAGACATCCTTGAAGAAATAAATCATGAATCAAGTGTAACTCCACCAAGTTTCCTCATGACCCTCATAAAGGTGTAGCTCTAAGTTGAATTCTCTAGTTATCTTTTTCTTGAACTCTCAAATCACAAATATTGAATTATTGGACACCATACACCATGTTGTCTCTTGACCATCATAAGGGTATAATTATTAATCATAGTCTTGTGAAGTCTCTAGCCAACCATCCATATTGAGCTTTTCACCAAACCCCTTACCTATCTCCAAAAAAGAAACTTCACAATATATGTATTCTTCAAATCTTTTAGCAACAAGGAAAATAATGAAATAAATTAAGGAAAAAAATGCTTCTAATGAAAAGCATCATCTCAAAGTGAGAAGCTAACTTGAGATGATGAAAATTCATTCATCCTCTAATACAACTAGCCTCCCATGTGATGACTCAAAATACTAATCGACCAGAAATAACACCAAAGGAAGTACTACAACCTTTGATATAGGAGTAAAAGATGTAATATACTCTTGACCAAACACTCCATCAATAAACCCATACTTTAAGGCTTCCACTAGAGACATTTAATTGTCTCTATTAATGTCCTTACCTACCATAGGTAGACACTCTCCAAAATCCCAATCAAGAAAAATAATATGTGTGTCCATGATCAATAACTGACTCACCACTATAAATCTCTAAACAAAAAATAAACAATCACTCACAATCTCCATGATATGGCATGGATCAATATTAAAAAAATGAATAACAACCATAAACCAATTATTCTAGTAGATTTAACAAAAAATGTAATATCATATGTTGCAAATGACTAATTATCCCTCAATTGTTAGTTCAAATGGCCATGCTAATATTTGTAGTGTTTGAATCATTAAAAATATTTTATAACAATACCTAGTCATATGCATAACACTTAACATAGAAATTAGACAAAGACAATGCTAATTTAAACCAATGATTGACCCATAAACTAACCAACCTTAAATACCTCTAGAAAATAAATTAATTTAAAATATTTGAATCACCAATCCCACTTACAAAAAAAAATGTATATACAATATTATTGAATACCTTATTAAAAAATACAATGCTCAAATTATATTCCAAATCAAATTACAACTTATACCCATTGTCCTACTTATACATATATTCACCTATTTTATTCATTAAATACCAACTAAACTTATTTTATTGGAATCCTTATATAAAAATATTTTTATGCTTATAATCAACATATAAACATTACCAATTCCAACTCTCAAAACTCTAGACCAATCAAATAAAATTGATCTCTGGTAGTTTATACTTTAAATCCTTCAAAAACTAATCAACAAAAATTGATCTCTTGCACAACATCTCACATACACCACATAAAAACTTCCCATGCATAACAATGTTCAACAAAACTCCTTTCAATTTTGTACACCTCTTTCAACTAAAACCTATTATTTCATCTTTGCATTTACATTTGGTGGGATTGTTTTGTTCTCCTTCTCTACTCCAAAGCCCTGGATGGTAGTATTAGCTTCATCTTGAAAATTATTATCTCTAAGATCATCTTCCATGGATCGAGATTTGGGGATTAAAACACCTTTCTTCATTCATTCTCAGGAAATAATTAAATGTTATTAGGATCTTTCCTTTCTAACTACTTCTTTTAGCTGCATCTATGCATAATAACAATTTGAGGTCTACAATAGATCAGATAATCATAACACTAAACCATAAGAAGCCCTTTCAAATGAGCTAGAAGAAAAAATTTCTTATCTAGATACAAACCCTCATTTCTACCAAATGCACACTACACAACCTCTTTCTTTAGCTTTGAGAAACCATTCACTATTCTCAATTCATGATGCATTCCTATACTTGGGCCTCACAAGCTCTCTCCATGGTCATGTAAAATATAATCCATAGCTAATATGATATGAAGAGCTATAAATCATGATCTTCTATTCAATAATCCTAAGACACATTTATACAAGAGAAAATCAAGTTGTATAAGCACATAATTGGAAACTACATAATGGTTAAAATAACAATGTAATAATTGTTACACTAATTATTGAAATTATTATAAGAAGGTTAAAGTGAAACAAGAACTAGATAAAATATTGAGTGGGGAATTATCAAACATATAGAAAGACTCTAAATGGATAATTATTATGATTTTTTATCATAAGAAGAATAGGGAGATATACACTATTGGACATTGATTTTAGGTACTTAACAAAGGATGTATACATGATCCATTTACCTACACCATTTACAAAAATAAGTTTTAAGAGTTAGTAGTTAAAAGAGAATTACTTACTCTTTTAGCGATGGGTTACTTGGGTACCATCAAGTGATGATTGAGGAGAAATATCAAACAATTCATTTATGTAGATGGTAATTCTATTAATTACATGTAGAATTTCTTAAATATATTCAATGGAATCATGGTCAATGTGTTTAAGGATTTTATACATGAATTTGTGGAAGGTTACTTGGATGAATAGAATGTTTTTATACTATTAAAATATCAAGTACAGGTGTTGAGATTTATATTGGAGAGATACAAAAGTCTCCAAATAGCACTAAAGTTAAACATTTTTTTGTACCATTTGGTACCTCTCTAGGGCACATTATATGCAAGGAAGGGATAATGGTAGAACCCTTAAAACTGGCGATAATACTAAAATTATCACTTGAAAATATGCTATAAGAAGTGAAAACATTCTTAAGGTGCACAAGGTACCATCACAAATTATTAAAATCTATGTAGCAAAACTAGCCAAATAGATAAATTCTAGAAAGACTTTAATACATTGAAATTTTCTTCTAGAGATGCTAATTATAATATTATAGCTAGAAGAATTTTTTTCACATCCTTGTAGATGCCTCTAGTACTAAAATAGGTGCAATACTATCTCAACCAAGAGAATGTAAAGATCATCCTGTAGATTTTATCATAGGGAATCATTTCATAGATTGATAAAAGTTATAAAAAAGTAGAGAGAATACTTGGAAATGGTGTATGTACTTCAAAATTTTCTAGATTACTTATCATGTATTTTATTTATATTATTTAATAAACATAAATTTAATGCTTTCATTTTAATGTGGGTCTAACACAACCTCTACAACTTTTTTTTTGGAATAACTTAAACTCACAACCCAATACCATAAGCATGATGTTGTTTTGTGCAAGTAAACTTCTAAAGTGAAATATTCTTTAATAATGTTAGACTAGATGAGGAACATCCACTAGTATAATTATTTATAACTTTCTAATGTTTGACTCCTATAATCAAGTTTTTATGAATATGTGATAGTAACTTATTAGAAATTTCTATATGAGATAATGATATCTAGAATACCCTTACTCCAAAAACATTTATTAACAACATTAACTAATTATATACTTCCTCATCCCCTTTCTCGGGTTAGGGTTGCATCATAAAATTACCTAACATTAATTAGATTTTTCATTACATAACAACCCCCATAATAGGGGAACTAAATCATATATGATTAGTTTCAAGATTCCACATTTTCCTTTGTTCAAATAGTAATAACCTAACATCACATTTCTTATTTGATTAAATAATAAATCTTTAAGATTACCTTCACCTTTAAATGATATATTTTGAATTAGTTAAATTAATGTATAGTCAAAGTAATCCTGGAGGGGAGCTAACACATTCTTTCTCAAGACCTCATCTTTAAATGGACCTTTGTTTCATTTGTCTCTTTCTGTTTGATAAAATATAACTAGTCCCCTCTTACACGTTTACCAAATTATTTAGGATATCAACTTAATTATCTTGATATCACATTTAGTTCACCCATAAAGAAGCCTCTTTCTTAACCCCATTTAAAAATTAATTTAATTAATAATTACAATAATTTCACCTTATTCTTTTTATTTTATATCATAGGACTAATCAAAACTAGAATAATTTGATAATGTTTAACCAATTTTTATTTAGTTAAATAATTTATTTTGTAAAGCTTGTGTGGTTAAGTATACCTTTTACTTTGTACACATTCAAGGAATCAAATTAACCATAAAAATCATGTAAATTATTTTTCAATTCTATGGCCACTTTATTAAATATTTATATTTTACCTTCAATTTAAATCCCTTTTTAAATCCTTATTTGCAAAGTTAGTACTTATGCCAATTTATTATTATGAGTAATTTTAATTGATCTTTTTATTTTCTTATTGTCAAGAATGATCTCTTATTTAAATTGATAAAAAAAAAAATCTAAGTGGAAACACACTTAAACAAGTAAAATAAATTTTCAAAACCATAATTTAAAATAATCCCTATACAATAATTTAAAAAATTATAATTTGTCCTATGTTAAGTCACGTATTATACTTTTTTTATACTAAACCCTTTCATATTTGGGGTAAGTGCACAAATTTGAGTCCACGAAACGTGGAATTTTTTGCCTTAACCAAAAAAATGAAATCAGATTTGATAAAACAGGAACCCCATTTTTAAAAATTGGGATCCCGTTCAACTTTGGGATCCCGAGCCTGACACGAAATGGGATCCCGCTTTTTAAAATTCGAGATCTCATTTCCCATAGGATCCTGAACCAATGGAAAAGGAATGGGATCCTGATTACCATGAAACAGGATCCCGATTTGTAGAAATCGGGATCCTGTTTTGTAGAAATCGAGATCCCGTTTTGTAGAAATCATGATCCCCTTTTATATTGCTATTTATTTTTTAAAAAACAAACAGAGTTCATTGCATAGCGGACAAGACCCCGAGTACTGGCGACATCATCCCCCACAAACAACTATAGGTACCCGCCCACATCCCATTTTTTTTGCATTTTTCTATTTTTAATTGAAATTGTGGAGAAAATAAGTGAATTTAGCATGTTTTTTTTAATTTATTTCATGTTTTGAGAATTTTTAAAATTTTTATAGTAGAAATGAATAATTGTAAAAATAGACAAAAAAATGCAATAAAAACTAAAGGTTTTTTAATAAAAATGAAAAAATGAACCTTGAATTGTGTTTTACAAACAAATTTTAACTTTTGAAACCTAAATTGTGATTAAACAAAAAAATTGAATTTGAAAACCCTAATTGAAACAAAAAAAATGCATTTCAAAGCCCTAGAAATCGAAATGAAAAAAAAAATTGCATTTAGAAACCCTAAAAAAATTTGAAAACCCTAGTTTGAATTGAAACAAAAAAATTGCATTAAAAACCCTAATTGCTTAGAAATTGAAACCCTAAATTGAATTGGAACAATTTTTTTGCTAAAACCCTAAATTAAAATCGAACAAATCATTTTGATTTTGAAAACTAGGTAATTTCGAGCTAAAAAAATTCATTTGCATTACTTAAATGTTTTAAATTTTATTTGCATTGTATGGAAAAAACGATATGTTAGACTTTAGTTTCAATGTTAAATTATAATTAGATTAGAAAACAATATGTTAAAGAATAGTTAAAATTCATAAAGTTTATCTTGATGTTTGTTTGCAAATTTAGTTAGCAAATTTGTAAATCTAAGCAAATACAATCGATTCCAATTGGCACTAACTTGCAAGTCTAAATTATGCCAAGGGCCACCCAAACTTTTCCCTAAGTTTTCTAAACCCTAGAACCTAAACTGTAAAATCTAAACCCTCAACACTAAAGCATTTGAATTTTGTCTTAGGACCTTAAAATGAAATTTGGTTGCCTTAAAAAACCCTCTATTGTCACCATTTAGTAGAGCTTTTTGTAATGTTTTCACTTATTTGAACACATAATATAAAACCTTTTGGTTTCTACAAGTTTATGAAGAGTGGATGATCACTCTCTATGAAACTTAGACATGATCATTAGGGATCTAAATAATTGGAAGAAAACTTTTCCCTATTATATCCACAAGATAGGAGAGCGTGAGTGAGAGTGCTATGGGTAAAGTTTCTTTCATTGGGCATACCTAAAATTATGTAGGTTCAATGTCAAGAATGGGTCTATTTAGTAGATTTATGAAAACTATTATGAATATCTAGAATGTCATAAAAGTATAATTATAGCAATTCCAATTGGAAACATTGGTTACATATATATCATATGAAATTTAAATCTAGTAAGGTGTCTATTATATAGGAGAGTTGATAATACATGGAAAGAGGTTTGTATGGGAATATATGTATTAAGAAACACATACCACATGACCTCTATAGGATTTTTAAGATGTGATCCTAGATAATAATCCACCCATCCTCAATCATAATGGATTCTTTAGCAATTAAGATAGATTCAATAACCATAAAATTACCTATATTTTGATACTATATAGATTTATGTGGAAGGATAGAAATGCATCAATAAGGAGACCAAGATGAAACCATTTAACACCTATAAGGTACACCTATTACATGGGAAAGGGAGGAGGTACATGATGATAGGTTGAAGGAACTACATGCTATTATTACAATTTAGAGATATGAGGAGGATTAATATAAAAGAAATATAATTAAATATTTATATTATTTAATATATTATATTTAATAAATATTAATATAATATAATATATTAAATAATTTATAACTATTTAATATCATAAAATATAATATAAGATTACAATTAAGGATAGGTAATGTTACAATTTACTTGGGGTTTTAATGAGGATTAGGCTTAAGATTCAATTAGGTTTGTAGTAAATAGTTAGGTTACAATGAGGAATATATAATAAATATTAATATAATTATAATACAAATATAAATTAATTTAAATATAATATAAAATATAATATAATTTAATATAATATAATATAGGAATATATTTAAGATTAGGTAAAGGTTATAATTTAATTAAGTTTCAATTAGGTTTACAATTCAATTAGGATATGGCTAGGGGTGGGGATCATTTAGCATTCTATTATTGTTAGAGTATGGGTTACATTTAAGATTATTATTATTTTTGTGATATGTATAGATTGATTCATTTTTAACATGATACTTTTTTTTATTAGAGGGGTAAACACTTTTGACCCATAGCTAGATGGAACCAATGAGGCTATAGTATGACTAAATTTGGAACGCACTAGACATCTAGATCCCCTTAAGCCATCCTATCACCCTAAATCGTAAATCGATTTCTTAAGGGGTCCCAATATGAAAGATTTCTTAAGGGGATCAAAGAAGTTCTTAAAATTTGGTGAAGTTTCCCAACGCAACCAAATTTAACAATAATAAGATCATGCAAGATTATAATATGAATGAGATTTCATGATCTAGGTTGGTCAGTTGAAATAAGAGTAGATCTCAATCAACTATTCCACAAGAAAATGTTCTTCACTAACTTGCAAGTTCATTAAATATTCCAAGGGGCACCAAAAATTTACCCTAAGTTTTGTAAAACCTAAACCCTGAACTCTAAAATCTAAACCCTAAACACTAAACCATTCATTTTGTCCTACCCAACACCTTAAAGTGAAATTTGGTTGCCTTAGGAAAATCCACCATATTTTATTCCCTTATGCCATGCAATTTTGTCCTAGGATCTTACTACATGTACATCCCCTTAAGTTATCCTATTACCCTAAACTCTGAACTCTAAATTCTAAACCCTAAACCCTAAAGCCATCATTTTTTCTTTAAAGGCTCTTAATGAAATTTGGTTGCCTTGGGAAACTTCACCAAATTTTATTCACTTGAGCCATGTCATTTTCTCCTAGGACCTCACTAGACATAGATCCCCTTAAGCCATCTTGTCACCCTAAATCGTAATTTGATTTCTTAAGGGGATCAAAGAAGTTCTTAAAATTTGGTGATCAAAGTTGCCCAAGGCAACCAAATTTAACAATAATAAGATCCTGCAAGATTATAATATGAATGAGATATCATGATCTAGGTTGGTCAGTTGAAACAAGAGTAGATCTCAATCAACTATTCCACAAGAAAATGTTCTTCACTAACTTGCAAGTTCATTAAATATTCCAAGGGGTACCAAATATTTACCCTAAGTTTTGTAAACCCTAAACCCTGAACTCTAAATTCTAAACCCTAAACACTAAACCATTCATTTTGTTCTACCCAGGATCTTAAAGTGAAATTTGGTTGTCTTAGGAAAATACACCAAATTTCATTCCCTTATGCCATGTAATTTTTTCCTAGGATCTTACTACATATATCCCCTTAAGTTATCCTATTACCCTAAACCCTAAACTCTAAAGTCTAAACCCTAAACCCTAAAGCCATCATTTTTTCTTACGCTCTTAATGAAATTTGGTTGCCTTAGGTAGCTCCACCAAATTTCATTCCCTTATGCCATGTAATTTTGTCCTAGAATCTTACTACATGTAGATCCCCTTAAGCTATCCTATTACTCTAAATCCTAAACTCTAAAGTATAAACCTTAAACCCTAAAGCCATCATTTTTTTCTTTAAAGGCTCTTAATGAAATTTGGTTGCCTTGGGCAACTTCACCAAATTTTATTCACTTGAGCCATGTCATTTTCTCCTAGGACCTCACTAGACGTAGATCCCCTTAACCCATCTTGTCACCCTAAATCATAATTCAATTTCTTAAGGGGTCCCAATATGACATTTCTTAAGGGGATCAAAGAAGTTCTTAAAATTTGGTGATCAAAGTTGCCCAAGGCCCAACCAAATTTAACAATAATAAGATCCTGCAAGATTATACAATATCAATAGTTAATTGTATTTTCATTCAAGTAACATGTTCCTTAGACATATAAATGAGGCTTACATATAATTTTATCATTTGTATTCAATTATTTAAGGCCATTTATATTGAATGGTTTAAAGGTATTTCCTAAACATGTATCTTACATCTTGAAATTACAAATCTAATGCAGGTTCACTCATATCTTAAAGATCACATGGATCCATTCAATAATATTCACAATCCACCTCCACGCCATCCATCTCCACCACCTCCACCTCCACCTCCACCCACTCCACCTCGTAACCCCCCAACTCCACCACTTGAAATCAATGAACATGCTCATTTGCAAGCACAAATCAATGCCAATGTTAGAACCATCAATAATCAAATCAACATTATTCAAAATGAAGAATGTGTTGCACCTCCTGTGAGGATGTTTGCATCTAGGATGCAAACCCTTGTTGATGTTGTCAGGGCTATGGATGGGATTGTAGATGAGCATCAACAATGGCTAGAGGAGAGGAGAACTCCCGATTTTGAAAAGGAAAACACAAAGAAATGAAGATCTATGTAGTAGAGAGCCACAATAGTTTATAAATTAAAACAATGATCTTAAATAGTTATGAATTTATAAATTTGGTGAATGATGAATATTTTGTGTGATGAATTTATAAATTTGGTTCCAAATGGATATTTTTAGTGACATGAATTTATGATTTTGGTTCTAGATGGATATTTTTAGTGACATGGATTTATGAATTTGGTGGAATTTATGAACTTATAATGAATAATATATAATAGTATATATTTTATGACTATCTACTAGATCATGATTTCTCCTACTAAAAAATTGTAATATATATGTGTGTGTGTGTGTTAGAAATAAAATGAGCTTTTGTGAATGT
This sequence comes from Sequoia sempervirens, assembly GCA_007258455.2. Lineage (NCBI taxonomy): Eukaryota > Viridiplantae > Streptophyta > Pinopsida > Cupressales > Cupressaceae > Sequoia > Sequoia sempervirens. The sequence goes on along the minus strand of VDFB02281492.1, from coordinate 705,088,364 downwards.
TTCAAGTTTATTGTTTAGTATGTATGTGGATGTATTAAAAATTTGCATATATAGTTCTTAAATTTTGAAATTTGTATATATGTACATAGTTTAGTTTAATGATTTGTACGCATGCAAATTATGCATCAATTTTTTATTTTAAATGTACATGTACATACATTTAATTTTGAATTTTGTATGGACATGCTCTTGAGTTGAACAATCAATGTATATATATGTGCATTTCAATTAAATATATGATCTTAATATATGTATGCACATGGACTATTTTGTATGATTTAATGCAGGTGCACATTTATATCGAGCATATCATGGTTTATTTTAACATTGATGATATCATCAATCCATCACCTCAACCACAACCACATCCACCTCCCCCTCCCCCCCTCCCCCTTCCCCTCCACCTCCACCTCCACCTAATATGTCACATCCAACACCTATCGCATCTGACAAGGCTCGCTTGAGAGCACGAATAAATGATCAAGTTGCATCCTTACAAAATAAAATCAATGTTATGTAGAGTCAAGCATTGATTCCTCCACATGTGAGACATTTTGCATCTGTGATTGAAAACGTTGTTGATTCGATCAAGATGATCGATTCTGATCTTGATAGGAATCGACGAGAGTGAGAACAAATGAGACAATTTTATTCTGATGGTCTCTCTTACAAACAAATATTAGAACTTAAAATAACAAAAGCCCATCTAGCCCCCTACTTTCTTGACCCTGTTACTCGACAACCCATTCCACCCAACAAATCTAGAATATCCATGAGGTGGTGCATACATCCGCAAATGAGTGCACATTTTTTTGATCGATGGTATATGGTTTTTGATGGTCCCCCACATGCTAATTGGGAGTGCCCATTGTACTTTTTGAGAAAACTATATGTAGAGTTTGTTTTGGGGCAAAAGCCTAATTATTTTGATTTTAAATCATTTCAGGGTGTTGGTGGTAGCATGCCACAATAGAGATTAGGGGTAAGGCTTGATCCCTGATGCCCCATGCATGTGCAACCCCTTGTTGCTCTTGGTCCTCCCATTCCTGAACCTATACATCATCAAGCTCTGGTCTCAACATTAGGTTCCCTTAGTACACTCGCACGAGACCTTCATCAACATGCTTCTGCGATAGCGAGTGGGGAGCATAGAGACGATGATGATGGAGGAGTTTTTTATGGAGTTGGTCTGAGTACTACTCCAGGAGTGTCGAGGCCCATCCCCCATATATGTACTAGTTTTCATCAAGTATGCTATGGATCTGATTAGGCCACACCTAGTTCAGGTGGACGAGGAGATTCTGGTGGTTCATCTAGTCACATCAGTTCATTTGTAGAGTTCCTCATAGCAGACCATCACCCTAAGGACACTGTGACATAGGTATAAATATGCATCTAGATGTACGTTCATTTTATAAGAATTTTGATGGTTGTATATATCAAATAAAATTTTGCAATACATTTTAACAATCAAATTATTTGGTGTACAGATGACACTAATGATGCAAGGGAAATCATCTATTCCACGAGTACATACATCGACACCGGTCGTACTTGGCAACCCTTATGGGGTATTTTGATTTCAATTTTTAAAATTATATATGAAATCATAAATTATTTAAATTGAGTTTTAAATTTATAATTGAATCACATATATGTTTGAATTATTTATGTTGGTTTAGGCAAGTCAATCGGCATCCACGTCGATTCCTCCTAAGGGATTGTCAAGCACTCCTCCACTATCGGGTGTCATAGATCAGGGGTAGGTACATTCATATTGTAAATTTGTTTAAAGTTTACATTAGTATAGTTACAATTTTATGAGTTTTGAATTCACTAGATATATGAAACGCATGCATGTACCTTGCAAATATTATAAGCGTTAACTGTCGATGTACATGTATGTCTAGGTTGATACCACAATAAGAATGGGCATTGGGAAAACATTTGATGTTGCAGTTACTCGTGAGGCCACTAATTTCCAGGTTGTTTACAAAATTTTCTACACAAAATGTGCAAACTTGAATATATATATATTAACCTAATTCAATTGTACATACTTTAATTTTCATCTTGTAGGACTTTGTTAGTGCAACTTTCAGCCCTGACCCAGACATAGTTACACCGCCAGGAGGACATGTAGAGCAGGTTCCAAATCAAATGGTAATTTAATTTTTTTATTATATTTAAAGTCAATTATAAATTATAAATTGAATATATACATAATATGAGATTTTTACATTTTCTTTTTCTTTTATAGCATGAGACACATCTTGTAGTTGAGCATGTACAAACAGGTCATGGAGACGAGCCTAGTGCACAACCTCAGAATATGGTACAATTAAAATATGATAAATTGTAAATTAAATTGAATTAAAAAATTTAATTGTAGATTTGTACATCTAATTTCGAATTTCTTTGTCTTGTTTATGTAGATTTATTTAGAGAATTTAGAGGTTGCTTTAGGTGCACCAGAGTATCCAGACATAGATATGGTGGTAATTTAATTTTATGATGGATTATAAATTAAATTTTCATTAAATAATTTTTTATTGTCTTACATCTGATTTCATCTTTCTCTTGTACAGAGTGTTTCAAGTCATCCACATAGTATGCATGGTGTGAAGAGGTCTCTTGATTATAGAGATAGTACATGACCTAGAAACATGTGATTTTATGTGTTATATTTGTTTATTTCATGGACTATATTTCTTGTTTCTCATGTACTCTGTTGGACTTTATTTCACGTGCTTAATATATTGGTTTCATGCACTTAATATGTTACATAAATTATGGACTTTATTATTGTTTGAAAATTTAATTTACACATGTACATTTATGCATTTTATCTTCATAGTCAAGACATTAATATAGGAGATTAATGTGAAATTTAGTGATCTCATACATGGATTAATATAGGACATTTTAATATTTATACTTTGCAAATTTAGTGATTTCATACATGATATACATGATATGTACATTCAATAAATAGCAATAACTACTCAATGAACTTATTCAATTCACGTCAATAAATAATTAGTCAATAAATCATAATTTACAAACAAAATCAATCTATTTATATACCAGAAAGGCTAAAATTTTAACAAATAAACAATACCATAGAAGATTAGAGAATAAAAGCATTAATAAATACTATAAATAATAACATCTAACACTAATTTATAAGTTGTCAAAATAAATAATGACATCTTAAGGGGATGTCTTAAGGGGTTATAATACATCTTAAGGGGATGACTTAAGGGGTCTTAAGGGGATGTCTAAAGGGGTCATAATAGAATGTGTTAATTAAGGGGATGTCTTAAGGGGTCTTAAGGGGATGTCTAAAGGGGTCATAATAGAATGTCTTAAGGGGATGTTTTAAGGGGTCTTAAGGGGATGTCTTAAGGGGTCATAATAGAACATCTTAAGGAGATTTCTAAAAGGGTCATAATAGAACATCTTAAGGGGATGTCTTAAGGGGTCATAATATGTCTAAAGGGGATGTCTTAAGGGGTCATAATAGAATTTTTGAAGGGGATGTATTAAGGGGTCATAATACGTCTTAAGGATATAATTGATTTAACAATAATGTATGCATGATATTTAGTGATTATACACTTAGACATAAAGTTTCAAAGTAGGAAAACATGCACATTTAAGAAACAAAATATATAGAATATTGATTTGATACATAGAAGTACATAGAGTATATTTAATTCTGTATGTATGTACATATATGTCATCTCAAAATAATGTTTACAAAATTTGGATATGCCATCTCAAGAACATCTCAAACTCGTGGCTAGAATGTAGTAGGTCTTCACACCACCTGATATCAAAAAGGTACAAGCAATATCAATGAAATCATCAAAACATACATATTTTAATTTATATAAAACTATCTATATGCATAGAACTCAAGTACCTGCATTTAAAAGTATTCCACACATGTTTGTAGGTTGAATCCAAGCATCCTCTCCTTTTTGTTTCAAAGTATGAGATCAATTCGATGATGGCCTAAGGATACAAAAAATGACAATAAATCAATTTTAACTATTAATGTCCAAGCAATATCAATATGTAATCAAAACATGTATTTAAATATAATTTAACTAATAATTACCTATTTTTACCAAGTATTCCATGTTGTCTAGGTTGAATCTACATGGACTAGATCCTTTTTGTGATTATGCCTTAAGGATGTATAAAGACAATTTAAATCAATTTCAACTAATAACACACTTGACCAATGTCGAAACATGTATTTAATGTATTTAAAAGGGACAAAATAAAACTAAAACTATATTTACCTGTATTTACTTATTCCATTGTACCATCATCCTCTCTTTTTTGCAATGCATCTATGATTGCCTCATGCTCTTCCATAGAAATTGACCATAGCACCTTTTTGAAGGTCTTCCATGAATCTTCTAGTTTTATATTTGTTGCCACCACCAAATGTGAATAATACAATATTTTTTGTGTTTCATAGTCTTTGATCAGATAGACCATTCTTTCTTCTCAAGTATTTTCATAGCCAAGTCCAACAACCACCACCGATCCTATTGGAAAACATGTTCAAAAACCATCATCAAATAAGTTCTCAAAATTTTCTTAAGGGGATCAAAGACTTGTTCTTAAAAATTGCTTAAGGGGATCTAAAACTTGTTATCAAAATTTTCTTAAGGGGGTGTCTTAAGGGGATCACCGTACCTGTTGGATAATGAAAGCCATCATCATCTTCTCGACGTGTTATCAACTTATGTTTAGTTTCCACACAACGAGCCAACCAATATTCTTTTTTCTCTTCATTCCCCTCAAGTGCAATAACAACATACACATGTCCTGCCAACAAAATTTGATTTAATAACTTGTGCATATCCATATAAATAATTTAGTATTACAAAAAATCTTAATAAAGTGAAATAAATTGAATTAAAATTACCTTATTGTACAAGGTCTGAAACACGGTCATAATCTTCAGATTCAAATTAACAATTGATCATTTTATTCAATAGTTCTTTCATATTGATTATGTGATTCTACAGGTGTCAATGATCTTTGCTCCCACTGTTCAACCCATTCTATATTTTCACAAGCTTCCCAATTTCCTGAGATACAAAACTGGAAAAAACATGCAAGCTCCCTTGTCCAAATAGTCCATGTGCTTGTTTTCGCACTCCTAAATGAATTCCATTTAGTAGATCCACTGATTGTCTCACAATCAACTCTAGATACAATGTTCTCTTCTTCCACCAACCAAAAGAATCGATGAACTATAGAGTAATCACTCGAACCAAGTGCAGATAATCTTTTATTATGCCAATCCACAATCTCACATGCATCTTTAAATTTTACTGAATCCTCAAATTTTAATTGTTCTCTAGCAAGAATTCTTTTGACACACACACCAGCTCCATCATGTTCTCCTTTACCATACCCAGCTTCAAAAAAACTCCATATATGTTGGACATTAAGTTCCTTGTGAACCCTACTTAACCAATAGAACATTCTAGCATTTTTGAACTACCCCGTACAATTATCCAACCATATAATGTGTTCTTTCATATGGATTCCTATTTCTCTTAAATTTCTATAAAATATACTAAAACAATATTGAACAAACTCTGATGAGTGTAACTGATTGTCACTCAAATAAAAATGATACTCCCTCAAAACTTTTCTATCATCCTCAGTGCTATCATCTACATGTCTATAAACAATATGGACAAACATGGCTACTTGCACTGAATTATAATATTGAGATTGAATCTCCTCTTGCGGAGTGAGAGTATAATTCTCCGCAAAATCAACCACTGAAAGTATAGTACCAATTGGAAATGTGTTTCTACATGCGTGAAATTGGCCATCAAGCCATCAAGCATGTTCAGAGTGCATGACATAGTTTGGTACAATTTTATTCTTAAATTCACTCATAAATGCATCCACATTAACTTTTTCTATAACTAAATCACAATGCTTTCCTATTTTTGCATCTTTTAAAGAATAGTGAACATTCCCAAATCTTTTGACATCTACTAATTGTTGTCCAAAATCACAATCAACACTTTCATGCAAACAAATTCTAAAAAATGAAAGATTTCCACAGTTAATGCATTGTCCAGAAATACAAGAACTTAAATAAAATAATTTATCATTACATTTTTCACAAAACAAACCTGAAATAAACTCTCTTATTGCTTCAGGTGGCATATCAATACCACAATCCTGTATAATCATGTCAGTATGCAAGGTACAACTTATATATCAAAAAACATCAGAAAAATAAGGAAATTGAACATTTATTTTACAACAACAAGATATTCGTTGCTTATTAATTTTTACATACTAGGGTTTACATTTTTCAAAAGACCTTTGACTTATTTTAATATTACTAGGTAACACTAAATCGCTACAAAATTTTCTATAAAATTCAGTTTGTGTTGTATCTAATAGGTTTTTGGGTGAGGATCGTGAACTTTGGACCCCACCCTTAATTTTAAAACATCTCTAGCATTAGATGAAACCCTAGTATTATCATGCCAATATTTTTGATCAAAGATTTAATTTCAACATTCAATTTATATCGACCTCGAGTTGTCATCCACTAAACTCCAACATTGATTGATAGATCATTTTCTATACTTTCTATTCTTTTTTTCCCGCTCTTAGTAATGTTTTAGGATGTATTTTTAAAACTTCACTAATATTGCTTACCATTCTTTTATTCAAATTTGTTTTATTAACTATAGTAGTAGTTATAGCTCTTCTTGCTACGTTTTTATCTTTAGATCGACTATTTTTCCCAATAGATTGAATGGCACTAGCAACAGTAGACATAACATGTTTTAATGATTGATCTTTTCTTTTTGGTTTAACATAAAAGCCTAACCTTTTCATTACTTTCCTCATTTTTTGCATTCTCATCAATTGCATCATTAGTTGAGATTGAAATGCAATTTTTTTACGATAAAATAATTTGTTGTATATTCTATTCGCATGTGTTCTTATTTGCCTCCAAGAAATTTGACCAGGAAGATTATCGAAAACAACACTTCCAATTTTAAAAAAAGTATTTTCATTAAATTCAACATCACATTCTATATTTTCATCTTCATTTTCATTTACATTTTCATCGTCATTTTCATTAACAAAATGGTTTTCATTTTCATTTTCATTTTCATCTCCATTTTCATCAACAAAATAGTTTTCATTTTCATTTTCATTTTAATTTTTATTTTAATTTTCATGAAAAATATAGGTTTTGTTTTCATTTTCAAGAAAATGATAATTTTGATTTTCATTTGCAACAAAAGATTTTTCTTTTTTGTTTTCAACAAATTCTATAAAAGTTTCATCTCTCTAAATATAGTCAATGTCAACATCATTAAGTTCAACATCTTGTAAAAATTCTACATACAAATTTACCATTTCACTAACATATGGATTTGAAGACGTACCTAGATTTGTGCATATTGAAACATTCTCCATACCATTCAAAGAGGGATTTGAAGACATAGTAGGACTTGTTTGTATAATCATATTCTTCTCCAAATTGACTCCTTGCAAATTAGCTTCATCTACAACCATGGTATCCTCAATGTTTTCATCTTCAATAGTTGTTGAATTGGTTGCTCCACCATCATTCATTGATTTCATTCTCATTCTTCTTTCTCTTTGTCTTTGTCTCTCTTTTTCTCTATTTGCTTCAACTTCTTGAGGATTCAATGTCTTCCTTCTCTTATTACGAGCTTTATCTCCCATAATTATAAAATTCTCAAGCACAACTGAATGTTAATAGTGAAATACTTCAAAATATTCAATCCAAATTGGAAGTTGAATACCTATTAGGAAAAAATTCTTCCTCTTGTGTTCCTCAAAACAAGTAGAAAACTACCACAATTCCACTTTAAAAATTGTTTTCTTCATGCTTCCTTTGAAAAATTCAATCCGTATTGCAAATTGAAAACCTTTTGTTCCTCCAAACAAGCACAAAAATAACACAATTCCACTTCAAAAATGGTGTAGATGATGCCCTGCTTGATAAAATCAACTAAAAATCAATTTCACCACCTGCAAATACAATAGCTTATGAAAAATAATTTACTTTTACTGCTCTCGGCCATACATGTGAAGTTGCAGACTTCACAATAATTTTTTGTAGTATATTTAAATAAAATAAATAGGATCCCGTTTATAAAACAGGATCCCGCTTATAAAAATCGGGATCCCGTTTCTAAGAAGCGGGATCCCGTTCTATAATCGGGATGACCTGTTCTTCGACATTGAATGTGGGGACCATTGACTAGGAAATAGGATCTTGTTTTATAATTGGGATCCCGTTTTTTAAAATTTGAATTTTTTCTTGCTTTGTGGTCAGGTTTTTTCCTAGGTTTTTGGTTCGAGAAAAGCATTGGAAGTCCGAACCTAGGCCTTCAACTTGGTTTGACCTACAAGTTGAAGGTCCTAACAATGTCAAAGAAAAATATTGACTTTGGACATATGGCTAACGACCTTTTCCACAGAATTTTCTGACGAAATTAAAACCCATTTTAGATGAAACAATCCAGATTCTAAATATGTAATTTTTTTTGCAATTGGATTATTTTTTCTATTTTTCAATTAATTTCTAATAAAATTGGTCCATAAACTTTAAATATCAGGGTTTTTTATATTTTAATAACTTTTGATCAACATCACATTTTGACAAATGGATTGCATGAGAACAAACTTCAAACAATTATCTTCAATTTAAAAACAATAAATCAAAAAATGATAAGTTTAGGTCATCTTATGCATGTCGTACACAACAATTTTTGAAAACAAAAAATCTACCTAATAAAAATTTAACAAAAAAAATATATTCAATTAAAAATTACAAAAAAATATCAAGAACAAGCTTCAATGAGTCACAAAAATTTTCCCAAAAGGATTTAGAAAAATACGTTAATTTAAGTCAAAATATGGATATCATACACGTGCATGGTATGAATAAAAAAAATGACTTTTAAACAGTGGTTTTAGAAATGCCTATTAAAACTCAATTTGTACAATCTGGGTATTGAAATAAATTACATATTTGGATACTAGACTCCGAGAACTACATTTTATGATTAGTGACTTTTTAAAGATTTCATCTCTAAGTGCTTCAAATTTTAAGGTCAAATGTGTCAAATTATGAAAATCTGGAAAAACACTTCCACTTTTTGGCCAAAAAATGGACTCAACTTCTTGCACACACCCTTTGATAAGGCTTAATTCTCACTTAAAAGTTATAAAGTTAACATATAAAGTGGAATTATAAAATTCCAATAAGTCTTATAAGCTACAACATAAAGGAGGGTCCTAACCTCATAGTCCCCCACCATGGACATACTCAACAACTAAATCAGATAAAATAATTTAATTACCAATTAGAGTTAAGTGAATGTGCATCAAATATTCACCTTTGGATAGATCTAATCTTGGCCCTTGGATCTTAGGAAAACTCAAAGGAAACCCTAACCATAAGGATATTTTATAAGTTACTTTCTTCTCTCACTTGCTCATTTGAAACTTGCAGGTTTGGAGAGAGGAGTGGAGAAGTCCTCGAGAGTTTTAAAAGGAATTTTTATTTTCTTTCCATTATATCCATGTTCATTTCCCTTTTTAGTAGGTTTGAAGTAAATTTATTTCATTACTTATGAAATCCATGATTTAATTTGACACATGTAAAATTTGTACCTCTTTTTTTTACAAATTTAAATAGTCTAGCTAGAAGATCTCCAATCAAAAAAGACATTGAACATTGTTATTATTTATTTTCCACAATAATATGCTTTTTTTTATTATACCAAGTGCTATCTGCAATAACATAGAAAAATGTAAAAGAAATAATAAACCTTCATTATCTCATTTTTGTTTTTTATTTTATCAGATAGATAGGGTATATATGTGCATTCATTAATTTATTTTTCTGGTTGATGTCTATATTCCCATTTTTTCTAAAGCACAAATTTAAACCCACAAACATGGTTGGCATTTTTTTTCCTTTTTTTTTATAGATGCCCTATTGTATTTTTTTTAGCATGCCATATTTAACAGTGATGATATACTAATGAAGGGAAAAATTACAAAGGGGATGGAAAAACCTCTCCCATAGAAGAGTTTCCTCCCACAAATGGGGTGATAGCTCCATTAGGGGATTCATCTCCCCATATGGGGGGAGGCTTAAGGGAGACTCCTCCTTGGACAACAGTGGGAGGAAGGTCGTGGTATCCTCTCCTTTAATCCTTTTTAAAAATTAATTAAATATATTTTGGGATTTTAAATCCTAAATATATAATTAATTTATAATTTGATTTATGTAAAATTTAGGAACAAAATATGAAATTCTTGGTGTCAATAGTTAATTCCTAGTTTCAATCTCATTTCCTTGACTGAAATTAGAGAAATAGATCCATCATATCCCCTCATTTTATCAAATTAATTTTGGCAAAGCCTATTTTTCTATGTTTCATTATGGTGAACCTAATGTGAAACAACATTTCTAAAAAATAGAATCCTTTTTAAACCTAGATCTAAGTTTTGAAATAGATTGCATTAGGTTTGAATTAGTTGCATTAAATTTAGGGTTCATTAATCTTGCATTAGTTTGCATTACATATTGGGGTTTAAATTTTCAGTTTTGCATTGTTTAAATCTGAAAAATTTAAAAATTTGTATGTGTATTACATTAATTTTGTATAGTGTTTGCATATAGGTGTATTTTTCATCATTCATATTCAAAAAAATTGGATCAAATTTTAATTTGAAAAAGTGTCATATAGTTCACCTTTTTTCCTTCATTTCACTTGCATTTCAACATCAAATTCTAGAAAATTATGTTAGAGAAATACCAATTTGAAACCTAAAATAGAGAACACATATAATCACTTTGAAATTGCATTTTTCAATTTTTTAAAAATTACTAGGACCCATTCACCACTGAGTGAATGAGTCCTTGGAGGCCTACAAAAACAAACTTTTTTGAGAATTTTTGTGGTTTTTTGCACTTCCTAGGCTTGCTTGTAACCTACTATATTAGTCTGGATTTTTTTGAAAATTTATGTTTTATGTATCTAAGTCAAATCATCCATTTAGTGTCTAGTCAATTTTTGAATCATTCCAAAATCATTTTAGTAGCAAAAATCATAGATCTAAAAATCTTTACATTCTTCAAGCTTTTTATAATATGGATAAAAGTACTTTTCACTTTTGCATACACAATGTTTAAATTCATGAAGCTTTGCATAAGTTTGATAAAGGTGATTTTCATTTTTGGATATACATTGTTCACATTCCTAAAGCCTTGCATAAATTGGATAAAAGTACTTTTCATCTTTGGAGATACATTGTTTACATTCTTTAAGCATTACATAAGATGGATAAAAGTAATTTTCATTTTTGGTCACACAATGTTAGTATCTTACCTTTATAAGCATGCTAAGAAAACATCCATCTCTCCCACTTATGAGAATTCTTTAGTGAAAGAGGATGCAAGGGTAGACAATCATGACAATCATAATTGTTCTTCTCCTGATACCTCTCCTATTAGTGACGAAGGTATCTTGGTGAAAGAAGATATAATCATTGAGAATCATGAAATTCATGTTAGTCCCTCTCCTCCTACCCCTTGGGAAGATATTATGGCACAAGAGAATGAGAACTTAGATAAAATTGATGAAATCATGGACAATCATAACAATCAAATTTGGCCCTCTCCTAATATCTTTCTTATTTTTGAAGAAGATATTTTGGTGCTAGAAGATCAAACCAATGAGAGTTATGAGAGTCCTATTTTTCTCTCTTCCCCTAGGGAAAACATTATTGAAAAAGAGAATTTTGCCATTGATAAAAAAGGAAACCCAACCATTGATGCCTCCCCTACTTGTGATGAAGTTATTTTAGAAGAACCAAACTTTGAATGCCATGAAAATCTAGTTTGTATCTCTCCTAAAAACTCTCCTACTAGGGAAGATATCATGGTGCAAGAAAATGGGGACATTGACAATAGCAATGTGGCTTCCTTAGATGAAGATGATGAAGTGAAATTAGACTCCCCTTCACTATGAGATCATGAAAATAAGGATAACTACATACTAAGGTTATCAACATTAGAACTCCCTCGAGTCCTCTAATTCTTAGACCTCCTACAAACCCTTTAATTATTGGACCTCCTAAGCCTCAACTTATCATCTATCCACCCTCACAACAACCACAAGTTCAAAACCAACACGTTCTTATCTTAGAACCACCTACAAGGAAACTTGATAATGATAATGTTTTGCAGAAACCAAGTTACAATACCATTGCTCATACATATAACAGTAGAAACAATCTACAACCAAGAAAAACAAATCCAACATCCCTACCATTGCCTCAACCTATCTTTCCTAGTGTTCCTCATTTTCCATCACATAATGGAAAGGAGTATGATATTGGGATATGTGCAGGATCATCATGGAAAAAATAGGCCCTTAAGTGGCAAAAAATTCAAAAAAATTAGAATTAGGCGACTTAACGTAAAAATTTGAATAAGTTATCTATATTATTTCAAAAATATGTAACAATAGAATCTATACCAAATTGAATGTAGTTTCTTAAATACTAGGTTTATTTTAAAAAAATAAAAATCTATTTGGTGAAAATTTGAAATTTCAATGCAGAGTACTTAAATTTCAAGGAAAAAATAAGTAGGCATCTCGACCACCCTAACCACAATAAAATGATAATATTTTTTATAATATTTTAGATATAAGTAGAGGACTCATGTCATGACGTGATGCATTTTTTGTATTTTTTCCAAGTAAATAATTAATTATGAAATTTTTTACAAATTTTAAAAAATATAAAACTTGTATGTCACCACCTTAACTTGGTGAAACTTCATGAAATTATTTTTTAATCCTATAGATGCAAGTATAGAATGTGATGCATGTTTTAGATTCAAAAAATAGGATACCATTTGAAAGCTATAGATGTTTTCAATCAACCTATCAATCAAGACTTTTAGTCATAATTCAAATAGAAAAATAAATTATTTATTAAATTCAAAGTAAAACATAATTTTTATTTGTGGAAAGCTAAGAATATCCTTTAAAAACCCTTTTTTGTTTTATCAATTTTGGGTAAAAAAAAGTCGTCAACCACATACCCATCATATTGCCACTTTTTGGCCCATCATGATCCTACACATACCTATTGTTGAACAACTTAAGAATACCCCTGCTATGATATCCTTATGGGACCTTATTCAAACCTCGCCTAGTTATCATAACATGCTTCAAAGTCCTTTACAAAAAGTTTGAACCCCTCCTAATGTGCAACCAAATAATATGGCAGCCCAAATTCAAGTCGTAACTCCGGTCAACTTCGACATTACTTTCATTCAAGATGAGTTAACTTTGTTAGAAGACATTACTTAGACATTACTTATCTAGAGATTTATTAATTAATTAAGTTTAAATATGCCTTAATTGGCCCTTTTAGTTCAAATCCAAGCATAAATTAATTGTAATTTCCAAAGAAGAAAACTTGATATTCATTAATTCGATAACATAACACTTATCATTAGAGAATGTGTGTCCTAGGTGAGTGACCTAGGACCCATTCACCCAAGGGTGAATGGGTTCTCACTTAGGCCTAGAACCCTAATTTAATTTATGTTTTTGGTGGTATTTCAATTATTTCAAAAGCATATTAACATGTCAGCTTGTGTTATTTGAATTTTGGGAATTTATGTTAACTTACCTATAAATAAGTGGTCATTTCACTATGTTTCACCTAGCAAGTTTGATCTAAGCATCCTAAGATTTCAAGTGAGCATTATCAAGAGAATTTCAAGAGCAGATTTATTTAAGAATTATTACAGAAATCAAGATCCTAATATTATCATGTCAAATTCTCCTTGCATCATGCATGTTATTTGAGCTAATATGTTGATGTAGTGTTCAAAATTAATTCAAGCATTCAAATGCATTGTTTCAAATCGGGTTTGAAGATAAAGATCCACATCCACTGAAGCTATTTTATGCAAGTTGAAGATCCAAATTCGAAGGTTCATCCAAAGGTTTGGCGAGTTGTGACATTACATTTGTTCATTCATGATTCTTTCACAATATTTCATTTCATTTCAAGGTTTAATTACCCAAATGAGGTTTCATCAAGGAAAACCCGCATTCACCAACAAGACAACATTTTCCCCTCTTGATTTGTGTTTGCAAATTTTAGGTGGAATATTGCTTGAAGAGAAAAATTGCAAAGTTTCCAAAGATGTATTTGTTGTAATCATTGTTGCAATTTCACTGAAACTCACATATAGGATTTATTTCCTACTATTTGACTGTGAAAATTGGGGATATGAGAGTGCAAACACAAGAGTAGAGAACCAAGAAACCATTTTTATAGAACCCTAGCTAGGACCCATTCGCTATAGGGGGAATGAGTCCTCAGTAATCTTTTAAAAATCACAGTTGGTGACTCGTACATATCATTTTTACCTTTCTCATATTTGCATTTTGACTTCTGGTTCCATCATAATTAAGCTTAATATATTAGATGCACATTATAGATTATATTTTGGATTTAGTTTTTGATTTTGAATCTCTCTTCCCAAAGTATTGTTTAATTAGGACCCTCGTCCTTGCATAAAAGGGAAATTTTCAAATTCACACTTTGACTTGACTCGCCTCAAGGTTTACTACCATCTCATTGCTTGGATTTCATTTCCTACATGAAATTAGAGAAATAGGTCCATCATACCCCCTTCAACAATTCCACATTTTGATAAAAACACCACCTATTTTTATTTATTTCACCCATGTCTTACATTTTCATGTATGACTACCCTATATGATTAATTAGTATTTGTTGAGAATGCAGAAATACCTCTAAGTATTTTGAAGATAATTTTCATTAAATTTTTTAGGATATATTATTCATTTTTTAATTTCTAATGTAGAACTATCTATGAATATTTCTTTTAGATTTGGGAATGCACTTCATGAGTACACAACTATGATTATAAAAATTTAATTATATGCCTACTTCTCTTTATATTCATGGTTTATATTAGGAAAACATGCTTGGAATTTCCACACACTTATCTATTCTACTCTCAATCTTGACTATATCATCAAAAAGATCAAGGCACCAATATTTAATTGTTTCCACCATACTTAAAATTAATTTAAAGTACATATTTAATTTTGTTTTACTTTAGTTGCCTTAACAATTTTTATGATATATTTAACTTGAGATATTACAATATATTATGTAAGTTGATATATTTAGTTATCTCTAGAACATAATGTATATTTTTTTCTACATAATAATTTATATAGTATGATTTTGAGTTACGTACTACTTTGGTGAAATATTTAGGGTTTTAATATTTAATTCTATGTATTATTTGTTGTATCTTATTAAGGAAAACTTATTAGTCTAATAGTTGTATGTTTGTGTATTTTTGTTGAATGCAAAAATCATGGGGCATTCTTACACAGAAAAAATGGCAACTTTAAGAAACCCTCCCTACAAAAATATATATAAAATAATTGTGAATGTTTTTGAAAAATAATATTATTTTTTATTGGTGAATCTTTCCTTTTTCTTGAAAAAATATTAAATTTATTGGTGATTTTTTTAAAAATCACTAGAAATGTTGTACAATATCACGGTGAATCTTTTTTTTAGACTGGAGGAATCAAGTAGCTCCCTTATAAACTACAGAGCACTTGGTAAACCTTTTTTCACATGACTGGTAACATTAGCATGACATACTCTCCTGTACCATGGGGACGAGGGAGATTAGACCTCATGACCTCTTTCTTGCAATAGGGTTCTTTATCCAATCGATTTAGACCCCCACCCCAGCTTTTTAGATAGTAGGAATTAGGTAACCCCCTATAAACTATAGTGTGCACCTGTTAAACATTTTTCACATGACCAGTGATGTTGATGTGGCATACCCTCCAATACCATGAGGATATGGGGAGACTAGATCTCATGACCTATTTCCTATAATATTATGCTTTAGCCAATCGAGTTAGGCCCCTTGCTCCATATCTTGGTGAATCTTGACAAAAAATAATTAAATGCATTAATTACCATCGAAAAAAATTCCTTAAAAAAATTCCTATGGAAAAGTAAGGGCCTATTAGCCAATTGGTAAATATTAACCACTAAAACATCACTGCACATATATTATTTGTTTTTAGTGAGCTAAAATCTATTATTTATATTTATCTTTTATTATTTTCTTAAAATAAATTGGAATACCCCGTAGACCCTATAAATAATTAAGTGAAGAGGAGCCTATGCTCTCTCTTGCTAATTTATCCTTAACTACATATATTTTAATCACAAGCTTTCTTTATCATTCTAGAATTATAGTATCTTTAGGTGTAGGTCATGAGGTCCATTCTTATGTTTGTGGGGTATGTAGTTTTGGGAACCAATAGGTTTATTTTTTATTTTTTATGCTATTGGTTTGTATGCTTAGGTGTCACTTTTTTCGATTGATTCAATTTAATAATAATCTTAAGGTCTTGAATAGTGTACTAATGGATAAATGGATGATGATCTAAATATATCAATTAGCATTTATTTTTATGATTAGAAAATATAGCAATGTTACGTGTAGACACAACTCCAATTCATAACTAGTTAATTTATAAGTGGTTTAGTTTTTGTAAGAACTGTAATGATACTTATAGATTTATTGTTATTATTAATTCCTCTAATATGAACATCTAATTTTCACCATTTTGACATGTCAACATTCAAATTTTAAAAAATATCATTACATATATTTTATCTAGTCCCTTTATCAAACAAGGAAAGTTTTACACTCAATTGATGATATTTCACCAAAATATGTAAATGTAGAGTTACTATACCAATGTCAAGGGTAACTAAAAAGTTCCAAATATAATTATAGAATCACTCTAATTAATAAATCCTATAATGGTAGCCACCAAGTTATATGATTGGCATTTGACATGATGAGATTTTCTCATGGTTTTTTCAAAATATCCATATATAGGCTAGATATATGCACTAAATCACAAATAATATTTTTAGTTGATTGTTTTCAAGTTGATCAATTTTATATAATATCAAGTACACACAAGAAAAAAATGATATATCAAGTGGAATGATTAGCAATTTAGATATCATTTTTTATCCTTTAGTCATCTATTTCAAAGTATGAACCACTATATGATGTCATTATTAACCATTTTCTTTATGGAATGTAAGGTTAATATAATTACATATAAAATTTTATCATTTATCCATGTGCAAGTAAGCATGACTGACTTTGTAATAATTTTTTAATTAGGTGCCTCATGGAATGTAATTGTAGGCCTAGGATAAGCAGAATTAGTTGTTCCCTAGACAACAACCCTAGATCTTATAGAAGAATGAAAATGCTAAGTAATATGAACAGCAAGTGGATATGGTGGAAAATTGTTGAAATGCATATTAGGTTGAAGCATATAAGTAAAAACTATCCTTAAATATTATAGTGAAAGGAAATAATGCAATGAAATCATTTTCTAATATCATCAATGAATGACATTACTATATTTGGCTCCAATTTTTGACAAAAGTTTGTTAAAATATTGACGATCTCTTGTTGGAATATCGATGAATCAATGAAACAATTTTCATTGCTAACTTTTCATCGCTTTCTCGATGAGCTTTAAAAATTTTGAATTCACGACTCAGTTTCACTAGATGTGACCACGAAAAAGAGATCTTGTGTTTGTCAAAATATCGATGACCATTTAGTCGATCTAGCGACGAACAATAGCTAGATCACAAGTGGCATGCCTTTACCAAATCATCGGAACAACAACAGAAGTTCGTCGAACGTGCGACGAAAGAGGGAAGTCATTAGTATGAAAGTTTCATATTGGTAAAAGATCAAGACTATTACAATGATCAAAATTTCCTGAGAAGATATATCGGGAGGACTGGCCTATCGTCTCAGCGATGATGTTTCATCGATGAGATACTCATCTTGTCTCGTCAATGAAGCACAAGGGAAGCATATCAGCAAGACATATACCATCAGAGTAAATTTTGAATGTCTGCCCAACCCACTATGTCATGTCGATAAGATTACATTGGCAGGAATCTTGGTGACATACATCAGATCGAAAGAACAACAACAAAAGTTTGTCAAAATTTCAATGTAATAGGCAAGTCATTAGGATGAAAGTTTCGTCGGATGTATTGCAAATTTGTCAAACGCTTTTGGACATCGGTTGCGGTTGTCGAAAGATCAATGAAGCAATGCAATTTTTAAAAAATAAAATTATTCGTTCAAATGTAGGCATATCGGTGAAATATAAAGACTATTATAGCGATCAAAATTGCCTGAGAAGATATATCAGGAGGAGTGGCCTATGGTCTCAGTGATGAAGTTTCATCAGTGAGATACTCATCTTGTCTCGTCGATGAATCATGAGGGAAGCATATTGGCAAGACATATACCATCAGAGTAAGTTTTGAATGTCTACCCAACCCACTATGTCACGCTGATAAGGTCACATCGACAGGAGTCTTGGTGACATACTTGAGATTGAAAGAATAATCATTGGGGAGACTCACCATGTCGAGGAAACTATAGAATATCCTAGCGATACATGATCTCTTGCCATTCATTCTGCATAAGAACTACCCCTATGCCTATTTAGGGTATGGAAGCCTATTTAAGAAGTGGTGCTTTTTTGCATGGATAATGGTAATCTGATAAAACAATGAGAAAATTAATTGTTAGTGGTTGGAAACTATTGTATTCATGTTGACAAAAATGTTTCAAAGTTTAGGATAAGGTATAGAAGGCAGTGTATGTTGTTTTTAATGATTTAGGTATGGTGAATCTAATATGCATGAAAGATGACTTGACTGCAAAAAGGACAGTAAGTTGGAATGGATAGAGTTGTGAAGTAGATGATTGATTGTTTCTTTCGAAATGTGATGAACCTATTGTCTTAAAGGTTTGATAATTGGTTATAGTGAGAAGGTATAGATGGTTTTTAATGTGCCTTGGTGATTTGGTATAGGTGTTTGATTGTTTTTCCTTGAAGGGATACAATTGCAATGCAGATTGATATTATGTAAAGTAGAGAATGTGAATGGTTCTCTAATCAAGTTTTGATGTTGCAAAGTAGAGGATGTGAATGGCTCTCTGATCAGGTTTTTGATGCAATGATATACAAAAGGAACAACATTGAGAGAATAAATGCAAGAAAACAAATCATAGAGCAGGAGTCATAAATCATGAAGTTTTTTTGTGGAAAGACTTGTGCCATGAATTTGTAAACAATCCAAAAGACTATCTTGTGCCCTTAGAAAATTTTATGACTGTGATGTATTTTCTATGGTTTTATGCATTGTGAGTCTCTAATGGTTTGGTAGACTGCGGTTTATCCTCCATAGGTATTTATGAAATATGTTTACCCTTAGTAATGTATTAATGACTATTATCCTTTTTGTCAAGAAAAAGATTAATGACTGAGATTGAAGCATTATGACAGTGTGTTAGTTATGGTTGTGGCTTAACAAGGGTAGATTTTGGTAAGGAAGATAGTAAGTTGAATGAATGTAAGTACATAAATTTTTGCATACCTACAGATGGTACAAAATTTTATGGTTAAGTGGAAGCCTCCCATCAACAACAAGATCCAAATATTTGTGTATCTATCTCAATCGAGCCTCTAAGCCCTTCAGAGTTGTCAATTTTTCCACTAACCTACTATGTAGAAAAGTCAAATTTTAGAGTTATGTCACCACTAAAAACAAAAGAGATAAAGCTTTGAAACCAAATCCACACACAACACAATGTGGTATTCATACAAAGCCATACAAACAAACTGAACTCAGAACATTGGAATGTAAACAACTTGAAATTATGATGTAGAGCATGGATTCACTTAATTACTCAACTGGAGGAACATTTCACAATAATGGGTTCTTCATCTAAAAAAAATGTATGAGGTTCAAATAGTAAAGAGATTGATGAAAGATAAAGGAATTAAAAATATACTTGGATGTAGTTGGATTGAAGGCCATAAACTGGTACATGTTTTTTGTTTAGGAGTCATATCACATCCACAAACATGGAAGAGCTATGCAAAGCAAGAGAAATTGGCTTGGAAAATGAAGGCATCAGTGTATAAAGAATCATTTTTTTGCCACCATAGTAAAAAGTTGGCAGTTTCTTTCATCTTTTCATATTGGTTTGATGCTTCAAATGATGTATTTTTTATATTGAAAAGTGCATTACCTTATTGAGCTTCTCTTTGTTTCAAGAATAGTTTAATATTCTCTACTAAACAGGGCCAACCACGTGATGGTGGAAGCACATTTGGTCCCTCCCCCCCTTCACATAACTCCCAATTTCCCATACTCGATCATATAACATTAATCATTCATTCATCCATTAATAACATATAATATTCATTCATTAACATATAACATTCATTCATTAACATATTCACATTCATTCATTAACATATAACATTCATTCTTTCAGTTTTTATATATTATCAAAAATATGGTTGTCATAATATGATTACAATCACTTCTTTTTTTGTTTCTTTTTTGAAGCTAAAATAAGCTTAAGTGAAGTATCATTTTCTAAATCATATGTCCCCCCTTCAGTTGTTCTTCCCTCTTCTCATGATCTTAATGTATTCCTAGTCATGTACCGATCACGATGTGGAGGCAGCTGCAAGGGGGGTCTGCTGCAATAACAAAGAAATGTTAAATTGATATGTTTTATTATTATTATTGCAAGTCACATTTCATTAATTAAAATAACATTAGAGTGGTGCTCTTTACCTGATGGGGCCACATCATGTTCCTAATCTTGTCTTATAGCCTCATGCTCAACATGGTCAACACCCTCTAAATCCTAATCTGGAGTTGAAACATCAAATGTTACATTAATTAATACACCAATTACAATTACATATTTTTAAAACATTAGAGTGGTCCTCTTTACCTGATGGGGCCACAACATGTTCCTGATCTTCTCTAGCTGGATCATGCTCAACATGTTCATCACGCTCTACATGCTCTAAAGTTGAAACACGAAATGTTACATTAATTAATACACCAATTGCAATTAAAGATGTTTAATTGTATTAATCCATACTACATTTTGTACAACACATGAATACATCCAATACCAGGATGCGCACCATGACCTTCATCTGCTGGTTGTGCTCCACCCTCACTAGGCTACATTCCAATTTCATGTGTAGTATTATCATTGCTTGTATGTTTAAAAAAAATAGGAACATAATTACTTTAAGGTGGAAATTAATATTGAATAGATTGCACAAGTATTTAATTTTAAATAAACTTTATTGAGTTTATTTACCTGTGTGTCGAATGCAGTGGAAGATTGTGTTTGCTGAGTCAAGAATATTAGGCATTCAACCACGACTCCATAGCCTTGTTGGAGGGAAATCTTTAGGTCCTCTTCTATGGGTGCTTTGTTGAATTCAGAGCCCTTCTTTTTTGCATAAGATCATGAATTTTGCTTATATGGTGTGATAAAACCAAAATTGTTTGCAATAAATTATTCGGATGCAATATTTCATTTATTGATACTTACAATTTGTGTGGCTAATTTCATATAACCACTAGAGCCAAGTTTTTGCTTCCCATTTTTTTTTAGTCTTGCATTTGTTGCCTTCGATGTGTTAGGCAGCCTATGAAAAGTTTGAAATACGTTAGATTATGTAAAAAGAAAGAGTAATCAATATATAATTACATTGTTCATAGTATCACATACCTTCCTCGGCTCGGTGGTGTCTTTCCTTTTTTCTTTTCAACCTTCTCCTTTCCATCTGACACCAAGTCCTTCCACTCCCTCTCCAGAATCATGGGGGGACGCTCGTACTTTTTGTTCTTCTCTAAATGTGACCTATATTGGTCCCTCACATACTTTAGATAGGTACCAACTTTCTTAAGTACCTTGGTTCGGTTGAATATTTTATCACCGAACAACACAACTAAATGGTTAATGAGCTCATCTTTTAAATCTTGATTTTGGGCATTCCACCTTGTACGTATGGTGGGCTCGAAGAGCTCAAATTTAATATCACTTAGATGTTTATAAAAAAAATCATTTCCTACAAAATGATCATGGGATCATTAGTCTAAAAAGAGTGATCAATAAGTAAATTTCAATTGGATTATATATAATAATAATTAAAACATTTTAAAGTACCTGGTACCTTCTCTATCTTTATGGGAAAAAAATCCTCGGTCACCAAAAATGTGACCGAAAATGTTCTCGTACTAGTAATACGAGAAGATTTAGGAAATGCTGCTAAAACATCACCAATACTAGTGGCCTCTACATCCCTAGGTACATGTCCTAATGCATGTTTTGGCATGTGTTCACTGCCAGAGGGTGCACTACCTAATGCCTACATGCTATGTGTTGCCGACATTTCAGTTGACAATATAGGCATGGATGATGGGGTCAGATGATGTGATGTATGTGTAGGAATTTCAAGATGGACACTTGCACCAACCCCTACTCAGTGGGAAGCACCTACAGTACCTTGATCATGGCCAGCAGCATCATGAGGACACAAAAAATCTTGTAAAAATAACACATATTTTAGTTCATGAAATAAAAGAGTACAAAATATAAAACCATGAATGAACTTATGTTATAATTAAAGACCTCATGACAACTTACTTGCAAGTTTTGTAGTCTCCTAGTCAATATTTTAACCCTCTCTTTTATCTCATCTGTTTGAGGCATTACAAATAACAATTGAAGGATTTCTTCATTACATTTTTTTTGTGTCTTCCTTATCATATCAAGAGGGTTTGCTGAATATGCGATGTCATCATCACATAACAATGACTGCACCTCCCTATGGATACTCTCATCTACTGCTGGTGCCTTTCCCTGATTAGCTGACTGCAACAAGAATATTAAAAGCATTATCGAAATTAACCCAATAAACTTATGAAAAAAACATAATAATAAAACATTTTGCTCGTATCTAATTTGTACAATTACAATGAGGTAAATCTATCAGGTAGAAGCACCTGAAGATGCATCATGATTTGTGGTATAGGTTGGAGCCTTTCCCATATGATCTGAAATGTCACACTATGAAAAAATTAAATATAAAAAAACTTTACCGAAATGAAACCATTAGACTTATGAAAAAAAAACATAATAATAAAATGGTATATTGGAGTCATTAATTGGAGGTTGGGTAAAATGGTATATAGTATGTACCACCCCCAGAGTAACTATGTTTTTATCTAATTGATTCGAATTGCAATCGATTAGCAACTCTTCCCCTGTAGTTATTGATTTTATCGCACATACGAATACACAGTTTCCCTCGCACATCTCGAATATGCAATTGGGTTGCTTATTTGTTGACCTAGGTCGTGTACTATTTATAAACCCTACAATATTCCCTGATGCTTTTGGCCTTCTATCAATGTACATAGTCACTCCTTTATTTTGATCCTTATCTTTTAGTTGTATATAATTTGCACCTGACAGTGCATACCTACGCATACTTTGTGTATATCGAACCAACTACATCCAATCTTTGTAACTATAATAGGGTCCAACATACTCTATCAATTCAGTAACTTTTTCATAACAGACCTTTATTCCGTCCATGAAAAATAGGCCCAAACCATGTAATGATGATGGTGCTATGCAATATATCCTCTCATTGACACAAAAATTAGTGTTTATTGGAGGAAGTTCCTTGGGTACCCATTATTTCCATAGATGTTTGTACCTCAAGGGAACTTCAATGTCACCTATGCTCTCATCATCATAGGAACATGACCCCCCTTCAGCAAGAAAAAATTCCATGTGTTTACAGAATTTTATTCTAATCTTTTGACCTCTAGTTGATCTCCCTCTTTTAGACCTACTACATGTCTCGCTTTCCTCTTCTCTTCCTGAATTTCCCTCGCTTGAGGAAGATAGATCTGAAAAATACCTATTTTTGGTACCTACACTCATAAGGATGTTGGATGAAGTTCTTTCATGGTGATGTGATCCCAAGGTGACATTATGATTTTTTGTGTTTTACTATTTTTTTGAAGTTCTTTTGTGTTGTATGGATCCGTACAAGCTTGAAATGCTTTGAGATCATTTGTGTAGATAAATAAATGTGTTCCCTTTCATTTGTATTTGTTTTGAAGTGCTAAATCACTTTTTTGTGGGTGAAAACAATCAAATACAAGGACTTCCCTATTTTTCCTGTGTAAGGGTTTGAGGGCTAAATAGAAATGACATCCACCAATCCACCCACTATCTTGGAACTGTAACTTAGTGGATTGGTGTTGGGCCCATTCAACAATCTTTGATGCAAGGATTGAATTGTATATAAGGTATCTATGTTGTAGAGTGAGAAGGGGAAGCGTCCTTAAATGATCAACTACATGATCAAACCACCAACTTAGCACAAATCTCTCAAATACTCTTTAAGTGGACCTTATCAATCCACTACTCCTTCAAGGAAATGACCCAATTCAGCTAGGGTTCTTGTAATCAATGCAACCAAGGGGCTTGGAACCACTTAGGACATGTTTAAAAAGGTTATTCCAAAACATAACACCCTAATTTGCACTAAAGAAACTCCATTTCTTTATCACTCTAACCTTTAGGCCTCTTTACCCTTATAAGCCTTGTAGCCCTGCCTGAGAGGATAGTCAATATAAAATCCACATACAAGCCTATATTAGGCCCAAACCACTAAACTTAGACAGGTATTATATGCCCCTACAAGGCCCCAAAACCTCCCTTTTGTGGTAGTGAGTAGAAAAGGTGCAATGGACCAAAACAATGCTGCTCCAAGAGGCCTAATTGGTTGGCTACAATAGGATTTTTGATTATCTAGGCTCTCCCCTTCACCCAAAAGCCTTGAAACAAATTCTTATACATTAGTCTCATATATTTATATCATCCCTAAGTGCCTTCACTGTTAAAATCACCCTAAACAAGAAAAACTAAACTTTTCATGAGAGGATTATTTCAACCTCCAACAACCCTACCCAATGTCCTCCAACTAAAATTTGAATTAGTTGGATGTTGGAACTAATAAAACTTCATTTTAGACACCAAATTTCCTCATTAAGGAAATTTACACAACTACCACAAACCTGACTACAAGGAGTCTTCAAGAGGTGCCAAAGGCATCAAAAAACACTTCAAAACACCAAGGCAACTCCCTTCAATCACCTAGTTGCATCATGGCATTTTGATTCTTTAATTTTCCAAGGTTGCATCATGGAATTTTGATTCTTTAAATAAATGTGTTCCCTTTCATTTGCATTTGTTTTGAAGTGCTAAATCAATGTTTTGTGGGAGAAAACAATAAAATACAAGGACTGCTCTATTTTTCCTGTGTAAGGGTTTGAGGGCTAAATAGAAATGACATCCACCAATCCACCCACTGTCTTGGAACTGTAACTCATTGGATTGGTGTGCAACATGGTATGATAGAGGTTCATTGCATTTAGGTGTCTATTAAAGCAAGAAACTTGGCATTGAATTAATTCCCTAAGCCTTTCTCCATGGTATCCAAGTACACATAGCAGCAGTCTTCTCTTATACGGTTGGACAAGATTTAAATAACTTAGCTAGTAATTATTCATTTAACCTAAGGTTTTCTCATAATGCCATCATTAGAAAAGTATGATCAAATTCTTCTATTATGAAGAATTGGTCTATGTGACTCTAGTAATAACTATAAATGTTTGTGAGGATAAAATGACTAATTGCATCAGGCAGGAGAGAAGCAACTTTTATTTCTTCAAAGATTATATTCCTCTATTCATAATTTTTAAGGGTTGTGTGTGGGGGAGGTTATCACTACCTCTAAAGTTAGTGGGGCCTAATTATGAGTTCTATATGAGAATGATGGCAATGTCAATCTTTTTAGAGGAGGTGGGAGGCATTAAGCTTAACGTGGAGGATGTTGGGGGTAACTAGGTGGTGAACTAGCTTTATTGACATGAGCACATGAAGGATCAATAAGAAAAGGAAACTATAAGTTCAAGTTGTGCAAGATGATTGAAAGGGGAGGGACAAACATAAAGATTGGAGGAAAAATAAAGATAAAGTGGTCAAATTCACTAAGCTTGTAGAGAGAGGGTTGTCTACAATTGCTTCAGACTCATGCGATGAAGGCTATGTGTGATGAAATCCTAGACCTCAACCAAGATGTGGGTAGATTATGGGAGTTTTGCAAAGACTTGAGGCTGGTCGATAAAAATTTTAAAGACTAAGCTATTATTTTTTTGTTTTATCTTATACCATTTTATGAGAATGGGGGTGCCAATGTACGAGAAGATCTTTGGAAACTAGGCATGAAAATTGTAGGTTAAAGAGAATGGGGGTGCCAAACTTACAGTACTCATTGTCCCTTGGTCATCGATTTTCCAAGAGTTCCCTCAACCTCATCCTCGGTGCTGGTATTGAAATTTTTTAAAATCCTCCAAACTCTTTCTCAGCACTAGTATTGACCTTGTTTTCACTCCTCCAAACTCTTCGTCGATGCTGGTATTGACCTTGTTTTAACTCCAAACTCTTCCTCAGTGTTGGTATTGACCTTTCACTTCTCCAATTTGATGAGCTACAACCTAGTTTCGTTAGGTTTTGGAGTATGTTAATTAATTTGAAAATTATGGTGCCATTTAGCTAGGTTTTAATAGTCAACAATATAGTTAAGTATATATTAGTTATATTTTACATAATAAATAATATAATTATTTGACTTATTATAATTCTATACTATATTCTTTAACAAAACTATTAAATACATATAAAATTAGTATAATTAATAATTAATAATAAGTATATTTTTATATAATAAAAATTATAATTAATATAATATATATTTAATATAATAGTAATATTAGATTAAATTATATATAACATAATTATATTTATTATTATATAATAGTATATATAGGCTTTTTACCTGATATTTTAGAGGATTTTACCATTACACTACATATGATTTACCATTAAATGGTAGCTAAAACTTGTTTTTCAATGACACAATAGTGGTTTCAAGGCATGAGATTTGTTTCAAGCTCAAATCTCATAATATATGTAGCCTATTAGCTAATAAAAAGAGAGATAGAAACTAAAAAGATAGAGAATGAGAGGAAGAGATGAACTTAGATAGATAGGGAGAGAGAGAGAGAGAGAGAGCATGAGAGAGAGAAATATAAGAGATACAAAGGAAAAGAGAGAAGGAAAAGAGAAACTAAATTTTCATTGGTTGTTTCATGTCAACAATCCAAGGATGGCATGTGTCCTTGGGGAGTTATTCTCAAGGTAGCATGCCATTTGATTAAAGATATGATAATTCTCCTTTAAGACCTCTTCAATGTACCCATTGCACACTTAAGGAGACAAAGTTATAGGGAAGAAAATATAGAGAGAGAGGGGGATAATGAGAAACATACAAATAGAAAGGGAGACAAAGAGATAGAGAGATGTAGAGAGATAAAGAGATAAGGATGAATAGATAGAGATATAGGGAGGGTGATCAATACATCTCTCCCTGTCGCTCTATATCCCTCTGTATCTCCCACTATCTATGTCACTCCCTCTTCCCCCCTCTATCTATTGAGCTATCTATCCCTCTTCCACCTTTCTCTCTCATTCACTCCATCTCTCCCTCCATCTCTCCTACTCTATCTCTATCTCTATTTCTCTTTTCATCTCCCTCTCACTCCTCTCTATATTTGATTATAAATAAGTCACTGTAGAAATGAAAGATGTTTGATTATCTACCTAATATTGTTTTGTCTTTGAATTTAATAAATTACAAATTAAAATAGACATAAATTACCTTAAAGAAGTTCTTCAAAACCCATCTAATCAAATCATTACCTATCAAGAAGGAAATAGGAATTTTCTAAATAAAAGAACACTTGATCCAATCATAAGTGTATGGCCTTCACAGAAAGGAGTGATAAACTTTAGCAATAGCAACTACCTAATGTAGACCTGGGAGGCTTAACTCAACCAACCTATCAACCTGCCTTTAAGAGGCTTCCAACATGTTTAGAATGACCAATTTAAACAATCCAAACAACTCTCAAAGCCTGAAAAACAACAAAAGTGGGAGAAAGTGGGAGAGAGTGGGAGAGGGTGGGAGAGAGTGGGAGAGAGTGGGATAGAGGGTGGGAGAGAGTGGGAGAGGGTGGGAGAGACGTCGATCGGCGCAAAAATCAAACAAAATCAAACGCATCGGATCGAGATCGGCAAAAATCAAAAATCAAAATCTTGCATCGAATCAATCAAAAAATCGGCACGTCAGGCGAAATCAAAAATCGAACAAAAATCAGACAAAAATCGAAATCAAAAATGAATCATCAAAAATCAATGAAATCAAACATCAAAAATCGGATCAAATCAAAGCACGAAATCAAAATCAGACAAATCAGCAAATCGAATCAAAAATCGAGATCAAAATCAGACAAAATCAAAAAATCAAAAAAATCAGGCACAAAATCAACAAACTGCAAATCGACAAATCGGCAAATCAAAATCAAAATTCATCGGACAAAATCAGGCGGATCAAAATCAAAATCAACAAAAATCAGATCAAAAATCAAAAATCAAAAATCAAACAGAAATCGGCAAAAAATCAAAATCAGGCTGCCGATCGATCAAATCAAACTCATCGGCGCGTCAGGCATCAAAATCAACAGGCGCAAATCAAAGCGCATCAAAAATCATCAAATCAAATCCATTTTGGCATCAGACAAATCAGACCTACACAAATTTGTGCACAAGTTTAAAGGTTAGTTGCTTTGTAAAATAGGCCTATTCATTACCCTAATCAACACAACCTAGAAAGGGTGATTTTGGTGATTTGGTCATGTTAGAACTATAAAATTCTAAAATTTTATAGTAAGCTAAGCTCATAATTTTTCCAAAAAATCCATATTTTGAGTAATTTTTTTTCTACATATCATAATTACCACTGATCTCCAACCATAAGTTTCCTCTAAGCCCAAGCATTTGAATAAATAACTCATATCGCCGAGAGATCAGGAAGGTTACACCGATCAGTTTTCATAAGAAGTTGTGTGTTGGGAACATACAATTTACGGTCCTCACCGATGAGGAAATTCATCGGCGAGACAAGCACCATTGGAGTGAGATCAATATGTCAAACTGAGGATATATGTCTCGCTGGTGAAATACTGTCAGTGAGAAATTTGTTGTGTCACCCCGATCAAGCATAAGGAAATGTATCGACAAGACAAACCCCATCGGGGAGAGATTCTAAGGTTAGCCCAAGCACATTGGTCCCACCGATGAAATATCTTCGGCGAGACACCCATTTTGTCTCGTCAACGAAAAAAAGAGATGCTACCGTCCAGACAAAATATATCACCCGGATAAGTCCAAAATGTTCCCCCGATTATCCATTCTGCACCGATAAGGTTCCATCAGTAGGAGTCTTAGCAACATGATTACGAATGAAGGAATGATCATTAGGGAGACTCATAACATTGGAAGAAATGTTGAATGTCTTTGTGATACAAGATGTCACACCAATGGAGATGCAAACAGAACAAAATGATTATCGGGATGACTCTTGGTGATTTTATATCGATCAAAAGGATGAATTGTGTGATATTGGTGAAAGAGGCGTAATGTTTCCCCAATCGTCAAGGTGATCAATGAATGTTGGTAGGGCCTGGATAAAAAGGATCGCCAAAGAATTTGAATTTTCTTGACGATATAAATGTTTGATGTGACAGTGATGAAATTCAAAGTTCAGCAACACTTTTGTTCAAAGCTAAAACATTAATGGCGACATTTCCACCCGATGTGCTAGTCATTCTCCGAATTGAAGAGAAGTAATTGAAGGTGAATTCTGCAAAACTGGCATTTGGAGAGCAAAAAAAGGGTCAGAGGACTGTACAGCCAAGGATTTTCGAAGCAAATCTGTAAGTTCTTTGTAACTAAATTTCTAATTCTATAATTTATAAAGGGAAAAATGGAAGGCACCAGCTCAAGAAAAGTAAGAAGTAGGAAGCAAAGTGAAAGTAATCACCCTAGAGGGAAAAAGAAAAAAACTAAAATTGGAAAAGAGCCTAGGGTAGCTGAGAGGAAATTAAACCAAGACCTAATTGATCAATTTCCTGGTTCGGGTCCCAGACCCAGATGCTCTACATAGCTTAGGGAAGAAGTAGAAAAAATTGGAGGATAAGTGCAAGCATATATAGGAGATATATGGACACCAATTAGGGGATATGAGCTATTTATTTTTCATTACCACCAAAGGAATCGATATGAGCCAGTGTGCAATCCATGGAGGTTTAACCTAGGAAAATTAGTCAGCCCTAATGTATTTGTAGATGCAGAATTGGTGAAAATGTTAGCCTCCTATTATGACCCAAAGCTCAAGGCTATATGTGATCCATCAGGAAAACCCTTTATACATATATCGAAGGTTGCCATCTATGAAGTTTTTAACTTGAAAGGGGTGTGTGATGAGAAAATTATACCTGAGAAGTTAGAAAAGGAGTTATCGAGAATGGATAGTATATACAAGGGTTGGAGGTTGCCATTACACAAATCTAAGAAGGATGGAAGCTCAGTTCCATTAGATGATAGTGATGGTCCCCCATTTCATGTTGATTTATTCAAACCATATATGAGATACACTTATTTTTTAATATGTCAAGTGTTGGGAGTGGAGACCCTTGAATTCATGTCATTAGTACCCATGGTAATTGCAGTAGATATCCAATGCCACAACTCAAGAATTTTTTATTATGCCTCACATGTATTTAAAATCCTTGATTCAAGATTAATAGCAATAAAAAATGGACCTCCCATTCCGCACCTGAAGGTATATTCAATCCTAATGCACATGATACTCTATTATGGACAAGAATTGAAAATGTGGCCTAAAAAGTTGAGGGTTTCACAATTTAATAGAGAAGGAAAATTACTACCAGTGCAACTTTGGACTGCCATCTGGGATTGTAGATTTGCTAACTCTTGTTTCATACATTTTGAAGATTTTTTTGTGAAACCATTATATAGATTATACAATCATCCTTGTGAGTATTCATTGTTAGGTGGGATAAAAATATTTCTTAGGCCCAAGGACTTTAATGGACTAGTAAATCATAATTGAGGAGACTGGTATTACTTAGAAGGTGCCACTATGATAATAGTATATGGATTTGAGGATGCACCTGTTATTCTACCAAGGACGGTGCCTGATAGGATTGCCTATTTGGAGATTGCTAGGCAATTGGACTATTCAGATGTTATGAATTTGAGTTCCTTTGGAAAACAAGCATTTATGCCCAATACACTATGCTTTGGTGAATTCACTGTGCTTTCAAAGGATGGATATGATATGGTTCTCAATAAAATTTTGTAGTACAACATGAAGAAGGGTCCACCACAAAAAGGATTTGATCCAGAAGGGTATATTAATTTTTATAGAGATAAAATGAACTTGGGAGGATATAATCATGTACCCTATTTGTATGATGACCTAATCAGGAATCTGGAGGAAGAAGAAGTTGAAAGGGTTGTTGATGAATATAATAGAGGATTGCCAGATATAGAGCTATTGTCTTCTAAAGAACAGGTAACTGGTGGTAATAGGCCTCGTAGTATAGTTGATAAAATTTCCAGGATGAAAACTCAAGAATACAAGAGTTCTCTTAGGGAACCAAATATTGAGGAGAGTTTAGATGCAGATACAAGGAAGATGGGACACATATCATTTGTGGAAGATGATGAATTTGTTAAAACCCTAGAGTTTAAAGCTTTTTTGTACAAGTAGAAATGAAAATCAATAAGGGAGTCAGTAGAGAATATAACACCTAATAATGAAGAGCAATTGTTGAGCAATTCCAAGTTAAGTGTAGAGAAAGAAATGGAAGGCATGACCCCAGAGAAGGGAAGGAAGCTTTTGGAGGATGTAGGTGTTATGATTTTCCCTGGGTTAGATTTAAACTCTGCTTTGGTTTTTGATAGCTTCTTGAAAAATAACAACACCACACACAAGCTTAGCCCTAAAGGAGTAACAAAGATATATGCATGGTCCATGTATAATCCGATGAAGGATCACTCATGATATGGGCCTTATATCCACCACACATGAGATCTGTTGTAATTGATACTGAGAAATCTTTTGGGAATGTAATGACATTAAAAGTTGGTGAAGTTGATCCCATAACAACAACAAATATTGGTATTAATGTTGCTAAGTTGAACAAAGCACAAATCTAGATGCTAATTAAGGAAAAAGAAATGTATAGGACAAAAAATGAAAGATTAATTAGGGAAAATGATCATTTGAAAGACATGGTGGGAATTGAATTAGGATCCACAAAGCAGTTGAGTCATGGTGAGACATCACAAATAAAATACCAATGGGAAGGATCAAATGCATACTCATAGGGTAAATATGATGCACTTACTGCAATAATAAAGAGAAGGCAATCTAATTTCATGATCCAGTTGAGTAGACTCTGGGGAACACATTTAAAAAACTACGTTGTAGAGCAAGAGAATAAGAGGGTCAATGAAAGAAACCAACAAAAGATCCAAGAGATAAAAGGAAGGGATGTTCCTGACAATGTGGTTATTGATATTGCCAATCATTTCCTAAAAAAACATCAAGCTTTCCATGAAGAATTGTAGGGAGATGAATAGGGGTTGATCAAGGCCACAGAAAAGGGATTACCAATGTTATTTGAAGATGAAGGAAAACTGAAAGAAAGGGACTGGTGGATCGAGGAATGTGAATCAATGCTACAAAAAATTCTAGAGGCAGCTATAGGAAACAATTCGACAATGGATGAGGCATGTGAACAAAAGAAAAGATGGTGATAATGGAGATAGTAATCCGGAATGCACTTGGAGATGCTGAAACGCATGAGTGACATGATTACTTAGATCATTTGTAAAACATCCATTTATCGCTAAATAGAGCATAATTTTAGTTTGTTACTATTGTTAAGAAAAAAAATTCTGAAGGGATGTGTCCTTTCACAATTTTGTTGTATTTATATCTATTTCATAATTTCAAAATAGATATAAGATATAAGATAGAAGATAGTAGTATAGGAATATAGGAGAAGGATACAACAATGATGTTTTTTATTTGAAGAGACTAAGATGCATATTTGAAACTATGAAAGAATCAATGGAAGTTATCTGATTATGTGGCGTATTTATGGTATCTATTGTTTGTTGAATTTATTGAAAATATTATTAAGTTGTCTCCAAGGTTGATAATTTTGTGCTAATTAAATTGATATATCAAGTATATGTTCAGTTTATCAATGCACATTTACTGCATCTGTGTGGTGTGATTTGCTAGTTCTTTCAACTAAAGACTAAACCCTTCAAGTCAATCACAGTAGACCAGAATTATCATTTGGATCATTAAGAAGAATTTAGCAATTACATCTTTGCATGTTTGTATAAGTTATAAAAAAATATATAATGCCAAGAAATTAGAGTTTAAACTGGATAGAAGCTGGTCATCTCATACTTTCACTTGATTTCGTTACCCAACAAGGCACTAGTCTCATACAGTTCATGTTAGTTTCATCCATTTTATTTTTTACATCTGTTAACTGAACATATTGTCCTCATATACAATTAGATTAGAATTACATCTATTCACTACATGATAGCCATTGTGAATAGACTGAATCACATAATTAGTAATTTAATCATGAGGGTTTATTGAATATCCTACTTCCACAACCTCCTAGACCTCAAAAACAACTCAGTAACAACCCATTAGGTGTGTAGATGGATAAAAATTCATAAAATCAGATCTCACATACATATTTTGTTGAAACGTAGGCTTGAACCTCTCATTCACATGCTTTTCTTCACAAGACTCTTGAGGACAACAACTATACCTTCTTTATTTCTCATCCTATGCCCTATTCATGCATCCTACAATTACAACAGTATCCATGGGGCCTCTTACACAAGCTTCAGTAATCACAAAAAGTGTAAGAGCCCCTTTATATTAGTTTGGACTACAAAACCCTCAAAAATAGGGTAACCGGGCTATATGCAAAGAAATGAAGCTTTCTAACTAAAATCAGTGCCTTAAGCTCTAAAATCATATTCAAATAAAGGTAACACATATCTTCATGACATGGAATTTATTTCACAACAAAATATGGCTGTATGTGACTGTATAGTGTTGTAAAACAAGAAAAATACATAAATTTTCAAGAAAACAAAGATTTTTGAATGTCAAGAGCTTGTATTTTAAATCCTCAACCATCAACAACCTTTACAATGATCATTTTATGCCTTTTAAAGTCCTTTACAACTCAACCACTAAACAACCACCTCTACAACTGACTTTTTAATCTTTTATGATCACATGAAACATAAAACACACTAATTTCAAGGTTGTTTACATCACTATTGAAATGTTTTAATTTTTTGACCTTTCAAATGTATTGAAACTCCCAGAACACCTCTAAGACCATGCTAGTGGCTTAATAATAGTGTTATTATTGACATGACACTAACCTTGCACCCTTTTACATATAAATTCTCTAATTTTCCTTAAAAAGACTACAAAACTCTTTAGTGCAAGACTCAAACTCATAACTCAAAACTTCACCTAGAACATGACTAATGGTCTTGATTGACCTTATTCACAATAAAAAATTCTTGAAATTCCTAAACCAACCTATTGACCTCCCTAATTATCATCACATCATTAAGCATAGAAGATGAGGTGTAGGTGCTCTTGCACCACCACCCCATGCAAATTTTTCTCACATTACACAAAGCCACAATGTTCCTCCAAGATAAGCCAATCAAATCCTACCTTATGTGTCCTAGTAATCAAATTGGAGATTATCCTGAAAATGACATTGTGAAGGGTGATTGTTCTAAAAAATCTAAACGACTCTGCAATTATTTCACTACTACGATCAATATGTCATCTTTCATGAAATTTCCCAAAACACTATTCATTATGATCATATGGAAATTTGTAGGAGAGCTACAATAGTTGTAACATCATGAATTAAAATTAAACATTAAAATGTACATCATGAATTAATTATGTAATGGCATAAAAATTAAAAACATCATGAATTAATTATGTAACCACATAAGTCAAATATAATTCTATCAAGAAATTAATATAAAATAGATAATATAATCACATAACTCTTACATTTCAATGTCATTGATCTTATTCTTCATCCAACTCTTTGTATGTATCATCCGATCTAGATTTGACATTATAAGGATTGGTCATATCATCATCATCATCATTGATATCATATTCGATAATGTCATCATCCACACGGATATCATCTTTATGAACATTAACTCCTACATCATCATGATCTAGTTTCTCCTCTTCGACATCTTCGTCAGGCACATCATCAACTAACTATTGATCCTGATAATCATCTACATCATCTTCTAGTTATTTGGTATCTTCTTATTCCACCACATTATACTTTACCCGCCTTCCTCTTGGATCATATCTAACAACAAATGACCAACCCGGTTTACCTAGAACCTCTGAGTAAAATACCTGCTCACATTGGCTTGGAAGAACATAGGGCTCATTTCCAGCTTGCTCGATTGACCTTGTATTAACCACGGTAAATCCATTATCATGTTCAATAACAGTTCTCTCAGGATCATTTTCATTCAATTGTA
This sequence comes from Sequoia sempervirens, assembly GCA_007258455.2. Lineage (NCBI taxonomy): Eukaryota > Viridiplantae > Streptophyta > Pinopsida > Cupressales > Cupressaceae > Sequoia > Sequoia sempervirens. Next base: position 705,052,591 of record VDFB02281492.1, on the reverse strand, counting down.
GCCTATACCATAGGATGACGAACATAACTAATATGAAGGACTTAAAGTCACACTCAATTATATCATCCACAATCCCATAGTATCAATTTTCTGAGACTTCTAGATGTATGTCACTTCTAGATGAAACATTAGTCACCTGAAAGATTGCAGTTATCCCAGAATCACATATTTTCTTCATGTCATCAAACTTTTTGATTCAAAGTTTACGACCATTGCACCACATAGCCTTGTGGTGTTTCACCTACAATATGTAAAACATGTAAAAATTATTGCAATATCATTAGTTGATAAACATATTAATTCTTGGCTGAATGTATGCAATGAAAAAAAGATCAACATATATATACACCAATATAATTGAAAATAATTAAATAATACAGGTGATTAATATATTTATACGTGCCTGTTTATCTCTTAAACCACATGCTAAATCAATTTCCCTTGGTGTAACATTGGAATCTCCATTACGATGAGCTTCTTTAACCAATGAAGCCACACCTTCCCATGTTAATGCACGACTAGAATGTTGACATCGTTCAATCCATACCATCATCTAATAAAGATTGTTTGTGACGTACAAATGTATTGCATCCCACTCTCGACCAACTATATAAAAAAAATTGAAATTCACAAACGACGTATATTAATTAGTTAATTACCACAGTATACGACCTTAATTTATAATTGATGTAAATTGAAGATTAATAATTATATAAGTACAATATACATAAAAACCAAATTCAAAATGTATTCTAATTAATCTCCATGACCATCTTATAATTACCTCTCACTTTCATCAATCTACCTTTCCCCATCAGGTACTCCCCTTCAATTTTGTTAATGGAGTTGGGATCCCAAATGCTATCTACATGGATCTTTGCTACAAACTTAGGAAGATATTGAGTAATGTACACCATGGTCTACTATACCATATATCCCTCCACCATATAACCCTCAAGATGTGCTCTTTGTTAACCAAAGCCTTCAAAAATTTCAAATGCCTCTCAACCATCCGCATTGACCTTGTGTGTATAGGTCCACACAATTCAATCTCCTCAACTTGGTGTATGAGGTAGTGTTCTTGTGCATTGAAAAATGTTGAAGGTAGACACGTTTGCATTTCACACATAAGATGAGGAACTTTTCCCTTCCAATAATTTATATCTTCTTTATGATTTTTTTAGATGACAACCATCTACAAATGATTCAAGGTGCAAATATATTAACGGGATTTAACAAAAATATACAATATATTACATAATAAGTAAAACAAATGGCAATTGTAAGATCTATACAACGAATTGAATAAATATTGCTACTTACCTCATGTATTTTCCAATATCATATATAACTTGCTTGACATTGTTGTTGAAGTTGTCTAGGAGAGATAGAGGTAGAGCGTACTACAACAATTATACAATGATCTTTTCATTATTTTTCCAAAAGTAGTAAACATAATACACTAAAAATTACATGTAGTATACACACACACATATATATATGTAGACACCTAAAAATGACCTAGGCCTGCAAGCTTCATTTTTACCACTTTCATCCTAGCATAATTATGACATTTAATTATGTCCTTGGTCCACATTCGACTATTCATTAAATAATTAATAATTATTTAATTAATTCATGTCATTTATTCTTCATGATTATTAAATAAATAAATTCTATTTATTTATTAAATACGTCATTAATTGTCTAATTCTTCCTGATTATTAAATAAATGAATTACATTTATTTATTTAATATGTCACTAATCCTCTTAATTAAATGAATTGATTAATTTATTTAATTAATTAATTTTATCTGCTAAATTAAATAATTAAATTTAATTATTTAATTGCCAAACTAATATTCCTCTCATTTTAAATAAATCAATTATTTAAAATGTCATCACAATCTTAACTGTCACTCGATTTTGGTAAATAATGTGAAAAAGATTATTTATTGTCTCATAAAATCCATAATTTGAATTAATTTAATTCAAATTGGTAACTAATCTTCCAAAAATCAAGTAATCGGGCAGATTCTTGATTTTCCAAATTTGATCTTCAGTCCAACTCTTATCTCTTTGATTTTTCAAAACTCATAAATCAGGCAGTCTTTATCTTCTTGATTTTTGAAAATATTCATTTCTTTAATTAATTTATCTCATTTATTCTCCATCGTCGATCTGATTATCTGAGACATCATTCTGACTATTCGATTAAGGATTTTTCCCTAACCCTAATTAGGGATTCTCATATTTAATCTAGACCTATCATTCTAGGTCTTTCTTAGAATTCAATCTCATCCATCCACTCAAAATTGTGTTTTCTATAAAAGACAATTTTGCTCATAATTTCAGGATCGGACAACTTCATTTTTAATTTAATAGTCATTATAGTCATTTGACATTAGTAGTCATTATTTTCATAGACATTGTCATAATCATAGACATTTAGACATTGCATAAATCCTTCAAAGCTTGTTGTAGGTCTTAGACATTTGCAGATTGCTCGAACAACGAATCTGAGGGCACAATATCATCCAGCAAGCAAGAAGGTGCTATGGAGGTAATCATGGAAATTGGGATTTACAGGTATAACCGTTTTATTGCTTAATTTCCTTTGTACTCGATAGATCTTTGGGTTTTATTATTATGCTTTCAATTTATTGAATCTAACCTAAATTAAATCCCTTGATTACATTGGTGAACCCAACATTTTGTAGAAAAAATTGTGTTTTCTTGTTTGTTTTCACAGTTTTGCAGGTTACAGCCTAGAAGTCATATGAAATCCCGTCACCATCTTTTGAGCACAAAAAAATGGGCAAATAGAATCATTTAAAAAATTTTCTGGGTTTTGTAGATCTCAATTTCAGCTTTCCATAACTTCAAATGGTTTGAAATTTCATTAAGATTTGAGAAAGTTATGGCTATTTTAGTGATCGTATTTTTTTAAGTTTTAGCTTTTAAAACCCGAATCTTCATTTGTCTATAACATTTTTTTGTGCAGAATTGTGGAAAACATTTTCTGGGTTTTGAAGGTCTATCATTTAGTTTTCTGTAGATATCTACCACTTAACATTTTGTTAAGTTTGGAGGAAGTTATCACTATTTTAAGTTTGTTGTTTTCATTTAAGTTTTTTCATTTTATTTTTGTTACTAATCTTTGTTGGCAGTATGTGGCATTGGAGTTTTTCGTGGGTCAAAGACATTTATTCAAACTACTGACATGTGGTTTTGTAGCTACGCTTGTCAATGACTCATTTCTCAAACAACGTGTTTGTGATTTCTAGTTTAGAAAACACTTCATTTTGGTGCTTTTAAAATGAATGCATGTTTGTTTATGTTTGATTGTGCTTGAAGGTGGTAGGTGATTATGCTCTCACCTTGTGAAAACTAGGTGATCAGAAAACCAGACCTATCTTATTTTGTGTCACCCTTACGATTTAGTAATCGAAGTATCCTCTCCCCTTGCACATTCGTGCGATCCTGGGTGTAAGAGAAACGGTTACTGACTCTAGAACTTGGGCCTGTTCTGGTGGGAAAAGGTACTCACCCCAGGATGACTCAGACCGGTAGCACCCTGACATCGAGGGACTTCCAGCCGGTATATAAAAGTGGGTTCTTGGGGAAAGCCCAAGAATCACAAGTGTGGTTCCGACGAGATGGATCTGAAAGGGGACTCTCGCCGCATGGATCATGCCCCACAAACGGAATGCCTGAATTAAAAACCTCTTGTTTTAGTGTCCAACTATTCTATTGGCCGTTCCTTGGTATTGTGCAGGGTACAGTATCATGCCCGAAGACACTCACTACTGATCCCCTTGAGTAGAGATAGCAGTTCTTGGGAAGTCACTACCCAAGAATTCGAATTTGGTGTGCTCGAATGACGTTAATGAGCCGTGGAGGGGAGCCAATGCCACCAAAATTCTAAGCTATCCGCTCTCGAGAAGGAAAGGTGTTTATCACCAATCTGGGGTATATCGGTGGGTTATACCAAGTATACAAACCCTTGGCCTTTTGGCCTTTTAGGATTCTACTTGTCTCATGTGTGCTTGCGTATAGTCAAAATATCGTGCTTGCAAGTGTTTTCTAGATACTAAAACAAACCAAACAATGGTCAAACATCTAGAAACAACCAAGTCAAACATTGGACCTTTTCTAATCCATTTCACAACATGAACATGCAATCTTCATCAAAAAACATTTTTGAACCATTCATACAAAGAGACCAAAATGGACGAGTATATTTCAAAGACATAGAAGCTGCAGCACAAAATCCTGACATAGTCTCCTTTGTAAGAAAATATATCTTATGTGACCCTCAAAGGTATCTAGCCATGCTTTTGGACTTAGGGGCTAAGTTACCACAAGGCTTTGACATAAATACTTTGCCACCATCTGTCTACCCTCACAATCAATAGTCACTTGACACAAATCCTGCCATTAATTCACAACAAACGTCCACTTATCACCCTTACCCTAACCTTGACAAGGGAAGCCAACTATCAACTAGTCCATTCCAAACCTCCACATCATATGCTAGTCCTTCACCTATTAATCCCGTCCAAGTCTACATCCCTTATCAACCATCTACCAACTCATGTCAAGTCCCCACATCATACCATACCGATCTGATCCAAGTCTCCATGTCCTATTTCAATCAACCTTACACAAATCCAGTCGAAGTATCCATGTCATATCCTTGTCCTTCAATAGTTAATCCAGTCCAAGACTCCATGACATATCCAGTCCAAGACTCCATGTCATATCCGGTCCAAGTCTCAACATCATACCCTAGTCCTTCACATACAGGTCCAATGCAAGTACCCATGTCCTATCCTAGTCCAGTCCAAGTCTCCATGTCCTATCCTAGTCCTTCATCCATTAATCATTTTCAAGTCATCCCCTCACAAGCCACATCCAGTCATGAAAATTCTATCATAGTCCAAAGTCAAATCCCATTTAATAAACTTGAGGATACATGTCAAAATGAAAGCCCAAAGCATGACATTATAATGTCACCCTCATGTCAAGAACAAGGTAGTCCATCCCATGACCCTATCTTTCAGTCCATCATGAAGTCCTTCAAGATAATCCAAAACACACCTCTCCTTGACAACTACTCTATTTCTGACTATATCATCCATGACAACCCCATCTTTGACCAAGACCCCATCATTGACCAAGAAGTCCAAATCCATGACAACCCCATCTTCGACCAAGACCCTACCATTGAAAAAGAAGTCCAAAATGATCCACTCCTTGACCTTTATGCCATTCATGATCAAACACTTGCCGACCCTATAAAAGCCTTGACTATTGACACTTCCCACGATGAGACACTTGCCTCCATGGGACACATAGATGATATTCCTCCATAACAAGAATCTTCCACTAGGGACATGCTTGCATATGATCAAGTTATAGTTGAAATCATTGGACTATATGACACTAAACATAATGATGGCTTCAACATTTCCTTGGAAGCACCAACAGAATCTACTAAACTTGACATGTCACACGATCAGACCAAAGATATCAGTCAGGAATAGGTCCAACATGAAAATGAAGCTAAGACACTTTATCAACTAGGGTCATCTATCTTTGTCAGAGCAGGCTTTCTTGCAGACGAAAATATTACAAGTGACAGTGTCCATAGACATCATGATGGGTTAGCATCTTGCTTTCAAAACAATAAATACCCCATCGCAAATAGAATCTGTCAAAGCATGCAATATCAAGGCAAAGGATTAGGCATACATGAGCAAGGAATTATAGAACCAATACAGCTTCAGGAAAATTACAGACATCAAGGTCTTGGTTATTCCTCATACAACAAATCAAATGATGTCAGTGGTACCTCCTCGATACTAGGGGCAACCTTGTCAGATACAAATGTCAAAATGGAGTCCATGAGAAATCCTTGTCATAAGATTGCTGCCAACACCCCCTCCACCCACACCATGAACCGTCATTCTATCATGAATCAACCTCCCCTTTGGGACCAACAAAAACAAAAGTCTTACAAGTCAAAAGATCAAAATCAAATGTCAAAGACCATTGAATCAAACAAAAGGACAAGTGGACAAATGAAATTAAAATGGATCCCAAAGAAAGATGGATCAAACAAAGACACCAAGTCAAATACAAAAGTCAATCACAATGTGGAGCCACAAGACAAGAGGACTCCCACATATAACACATGTCCACCTCCTTCAAAATGGTCATCAATCAAGACATATAAAAGTGTTGGTTCCAAACACCATCCCTCCAAAATCCGTCATCCACCATCCCAAGTTTGGAAAATAAAAAGTGATTCATCCAAACGTCCAAACAACCTTTCCATGTCCACCATCATTTGTCATAATCCCACATCTCACCTAAAGTCCAAAAATCCTACGTCACAAATCCGTCACATCATGGCAGCAACTCTTTACAAGGACTCTCATGGCACTCTATTGCAATGTGCGTATTTTGATAAGGCCAACTCTAGTATCAGAAAGGATCACAATGACATCGATCGGTTGTATACAAGTGCTACAATCCTGACAAGACAACTCCTTTAGCAAGGAAATTATTGGCATATCATGGCACTAGTCTCTACATCGGCATCGTCAATGAATTCAGAATAGGCAGTGGTTATCTAAAGCATCCAGGCTATCCACAAAATCAGAAATACAAAAAAAATTAAAAAATCAAAAAATTGTCACCTTGATGAAAACCTGGCAAATAGGCTTCTTGGTGACACCAAAAAAATCAAAAATTCAAAAAAATAGTAAAGAGAAAAATTTCATCCAATGGTGAAAACCTGGCAAACAGGTGCCTTGGATAAGTACCATGATGAAAACCTCGTAAACAGGCGTCATGTGTAAAATAAATCATCTATGTGGACTCTTACACTTGGGTGCAAGTCATCTCATTTCCCATGCCTTCCTCATGACATTGACATCCATCTAAGCCCTATCATTTCATCCATTTTCCCACCTATCTTGGTCTTGACATAAAAATGGCACACATAAATCATGCTTTGGGAAAACTCTTGACATGTCCATCCTTCGATCATACACGATTTATGAAACATCATGTCATTGACTGTCATAGTCTTATTGTCCTTATATGACATAGTCCTTGAAAACCATATGACATTCCCTTAGTCTCATGTCTCCCATCCTTTACCAAGGCCACCTTTTGTCCTTTTATGCTTGTCACCTATCTTGGCTTTCCCTTGTCAAACGGTCTAAGGAAAATCCATCATCCCATCTAGCCCTAACCAAGTCATTCTAAATGCAACGAGTCCAATTCATACAAGAACATTATCCAAAATTTTACTTGACTGCATTCCTGGCCTGGCTGTAGACCTCCATAATTTTGTCACTTTATCGTCATCATCCTCATGTCGTTTCGGGATGTGTCCTTCCCATGTCAAACAACGTTGTCATCACCTGTCAATTGGTATTCAACTTGACTAGGGACACAATCATGTTTGTCCTTGGATTCTCATGTGTAGGCATTAGTCATATGCATTTGTCACGATCCTCTTAAATGTCAAAATCTAAAAAAACATCATAAAATGTCCTAAAAAAAGACAAAAACATCATAAAATGTCCTGAAAAAAAAAAAGACCAAAAACATCATAAAATGTGAAAAAGACCTAAAACATCATAAAACCCAAGAAAAACACAAAAACATCCAAATCAATGTCAAAATCCTAAAAATGGAGTCAAATTCGGTCATGTCGGCCCATGTCATTGTCGAACTACGTTGTCTCTGTGCATTTGCTACATAGGCAAGGCCATCAGTCGATGAGTCCCCGAGACATTAGGTCAGTCCTTTTAGGTTGGTCCAAATAAAATCATGGCATTTGTCACAATCGTCACATTGGTCAAATAAGTCAGACATAGTCAAACATGGACACATGACAGTCATTCGAAACGTCAATGTCAAAATTGGTCAAAATCAGACAGCACAGTCCAATCAATCATACAGTCAACATCAGTCAACTTGCCAAAACATATTAGTCAAAACAATGTCAATCTCGTCACTCTTTGGTCCTCTTCAAGATGTGTCCTTCTTGGAGTTAGACCTCGTCAAAATTTCATTTTCCTTTTTCAGGATATGTCCTTCCTGACAATAGGCTCCATCAAACTGTCAACACCGTCAAATTGGCAAAACTCTTAAACTATCAAAACTGTCAAACCGGCAAGAAATCAATCTTTGGCAAACAAACATTGGCAAACAAAATAAAATGGCTATTAATCTTTTTGGTCTATCTTGTCTTATCTTTTGACTATCTTAGCTATCTTGTCTTATATTTTTATTGTCTTTTCTTTGTGGTCATGTTACTAGCTACCTCGACGATGTCCCATGAAGGATTTAGAGGTGTGATGATGTATCCTGGCCTATTTTATTTTCTTTGACCACTGTCTGTGGATTGTCTTGACAAAAAGACTGGGGCAACTTCGCCCTTAGTATGAGTTAGGACATTCCTTGTCTGTGACTGTCTATTTTTCAAGTGGATGACCTTGCATAGCTTGGTCTATGTCATATCATGGTGTTTGTTGTCCATTTGTGTCATTTTTACCACCCAATGATGATTAAGAGCAATAAATATTGAAGTCCGATGGCAATGTTTTGAACGATTTGGTCAAGGAACTAACATGCATATCTTTTTGTCTTGTCATCTTCTCTCGCCCGTCTCATATAAGCATTGCATTCATGTCTTTTGCACTAAATTTCTTCGTCTCTTCATATTATAGTCTTCTCAATAATTTCGAGAACACACCCATGTCACTGTTCTTGGAACCTGTCTGTCCTCTCGAGGGGGCATACCGCAACCCTCCTCATCATTCTTCATCATCTTATCTTGCACTAGGGCATGACTTTGACTTATTTTCTTTGTCACAACGCGACAAGCGACATTATGACAAACAGGGACAAAATGTAGACACCTAAAAATGACCTAGGCCTGCAAGCTTCATTTTTACCACTTTCGTCCTAGCATAATTATGACATTTAATTATGTCCTTGGTCCACATTCGACTATTCATTAAATAATTAATAATTATTTAATTAATTCATGTCCTTTATTCTTCATGATTATTAAATAAATAAATTCTATTTATTTATTAAATATGTCATTAATTGTCTAAGTCTTCCCTTAATTAAATAAATCTCTTAATTTATTTAATTTCCCTTTCTACATTTAATTCTTCCTAATTATTATTATTTTTTTTTTTTGACAAATTGATGTCAGAGAGGACAGCACTCATCCATTGCAACTCTGAAAAGATTTACATAGTGGGGGAGCAAACACTCATTAAGATTGCTCAAGTGCAGTGAATAGGCCTATCCCAGCCTAAAAAGCCATAACCCCTACATACAGACAAATAAGCTCCACCTCTGCTTGATGGAAAACAAAAATACCCTCCAAAGCAAGAGGAAAACCAATTACCACCGTTGAAAATACTGGGCACTTTGTCAAGGAGCAAGCCAAATACAGGGGAAAAGCTGCGCAGGAGACCAAAACTCTATGCGCCCTTGAGGCAATCCAACTGGCCATCCAACAACACATTCATATCTACTTCCAATATTTGTGATAGGCCTTCCCAGGAAGAAGGGACATTTGAGAAAATCATTTCAGGTTTTTGCTTTATTCCAAATTTTGATAAGCAATCTGCAGCCGCATTCGCCTCCCTCAAAATATGAGAAATTTTGAAACTGTCAATCTGTTCCAGGAGAGCATTGATTCTGACAATCCAAGACTTTAGCTTCCAACTTGGCGCACTTTTGGATGACACAGCTTTGATTACAATTAAGGAATCCCCTTCAAAATCCACATGATGCCAATTATTATCTACACAAAATTTGACACCTTCATATAATGCAACGCATTCTGCTTCATTGTTTGTGCCTGACGGGAGCCTTTTCGAAGCTGCCCAGACCACCTTCCCAGCTTCATTTCTGACGATAAAGCCTGCCCCAGAAGGCCCCGGGTTACCTTTCGAGGCACCGTCGAAATTCACTTTAAGTCTCCCCTGGGGGGGAAGCAGCCACTTTGGTCTTCCCCTCCTCTTTTTGGATACCAATTGATACCCTTTTAGTGACTCAATTAATGGCCAATTTTTTATCATCAACCGATCCCACGCTGAAACAAATTTATACTTCCGAAGTTTTGCAGTTCCATTGAAGTGTTCACTGATCCCCCTTTCCATTTTCATCAGTAAGTTGTCAATACTAGACACTGCATCCTGGAAGATTCTTGCATTACGTTCCTTCCACAACAGCCAGATTATCATTGGCGGTGTTTCCAGCCACAACCCTGCCATAGCCGAGCCTTGTCCCAAAACAGGCCATGCTTGAAATAGATCGAAAAGTTTGTTTGGTAATGGAGCTTGCCAGTTGAGTTTGGCACAGAAAAAACTCCAACATACCTGGGCTACTTCACATTGTAGCAAAAGGTGGTCTGCAGACTCCTCACACTTCCAGCAAAGGACACATCTATGAGGGCCTAGAATGCCAATACGTTGTAACCTGTCACCAGTTAAGATCCTCGAGTGCAGGGCAGTCCAGGCAAAGGCACCCGCTTTGGGAAGAACAAAGGGGCCCCAGCAAAGCTTCGCTGGCCATCCCTTTGGAGATCTATCTTTACGCAAAACCTCATAACCCAGCTTAACTGAGTATTCACCAGTACTAGAGGCGCACCAAATGATCGAGTCCTTCCCCTCCGAGAAAGATATGCTTCTCTTGCTCAAGGTCTCATTCACCAACTTTTTCTGTCCTTCATTTAGACATGTTAGATCCTTCCAAGCAAAATCAATCCGCCCTTTAGCTTCCCAGACATTGACATAATTTCTGATGCAAACACCATATTGGGCCGTGGCTTTTTGAATTGCCACTTCCATGTTTGGGAGGGTTGCAAGTGGTTCATACCCATTCCACGAATCAAGCCAAAAGGAAGCGCCTCTACCGTCTCTAACTTGCCATGTAAGGTGATCTGTGATAAGAGGTCTGCAAGCCAAAATAAAATTCCAAATCGCCGACCCCCTTTGCGGATTGGCAATAGTTAGCATCCTGTTCTCTTCTTGCGAATCTAAGTACTTCGCTTTGAGGATCCTAGACCAGAGATCATTCGGCTTCTTATGCATCCTCCAAACGAGTTTCGCACCAAGAGCAACATTTTGTGTGGCGAGGTCCTTCACTCCAGCCCCACCCGCTGACTTGGACTTGATCACCGTCTCCCAACTTAGCAGGGGGAACCGTTTTTGCTCCTGCACGCCATCCCAAAGCAGATTGCGTTGGATGGCAGTCATTCGCCCCACCACCTTTTTTGGCATGCTTAAACAAGAAAGCATGAAGATTGGAATAGCGCTAATAACTGCTTTGATCAAGGTTACTCTGCCAGCTAGCGTCAGCCATCTTCCCCGCCAACAGCTAGTTTTGGATTTGCACTTACCCAGCGTTTCCTCCCACAGCAAAGATTTTACTTGTCCATGGAATAGGGGAATCCCTAAATACTTTGAGGGGAGGCTCGCTGCATTGAAGCCGAGCTCAGAGGATATCTTTTGTTTCGTTCTTTTGCCAATGTTGAAGAAAAGGATATGGGACTTAGCTTTATTCACCGATTGACCTGCCTCCATTTTAAGCCTTTCAATGAGCACCTTTAAAGCCTTCGCTTGAACAACTGTGCCAACCCCAAATATCAAAGTGTCATCTGCGAATAATTGATGCGAGATTGTCGGGATTTGGGGATTTATATTTATACCACGCCATTGACCCAAGCTGCAAAGTCTGGGAATATGACAACTTAATGCCTCCGTCATTAACACAAAAAGGAAGGGGGAAATAGGATCCCCCTGCCTAATCCCCCTAACACCATTGAAAAAACCGCATGGGTTCCCGTTTATTAAAACTGAATATCTTGGAGACGATATACAAGCAAAGACCCATTTTAGCCACCTCTCGCCAAACCCCATTTTCTTCATCGCCTTCATTAAGAACCGCCATCTAACTTTGTCGTAGGCCTTATTTAAATCCAATTTTATGACCATACCGCTTTTGTTTGATCTTTTTAAAGTATGGATAATCTCATGAGTCACTATAACACCATCCAGAATATTTCTTCCTGGAATGAAACCCGATTGCTCCTTAGAAATTATATCAGACAAAAGAGGCTTCAATCTATTTGCCATTACTTTAGTAATTATCTTATACACCGTGTTGCATAAAGAGATGGGGCGATAATCCACAAAGGAGTCACAGTTATCTTTCTTTGGAATTAAAACAAGATTGGTGTTGTTCAAATCCTTGAGTATTGTTGACTTTTTTCTGGATTCCTCCACAGCTTCATGCAAATCCTTGCCCAAGAAATCCCAACTTACTTGATAGAATAAGGCATTAAAACCATCCGGACCAGGCGATTTTTCCGGTTGCATTTGGAAAGTGGCCTTTTTCACTTCCTCAAAGGAAACAGGATCTTCCAATTTACGATTCATCTCAGGATTGACAATCGGTTGGAGGCTTTCCACCAAGCTACACTCCAAATCCTCTGCTACGCCGCTATTTCCCAAGAGGTTCTCAAAAAAATTTACCCCAGCCTTTTGAATGTCTCTTTCCTCATACAGAAATTGGCCTTGTTCATCTTTGATCTGCATGATACGATTCCAGCTTCTTTTACCTTTGGTTGAGTTGTGAAAATACTTCGTATTCAAGTCCCCCTCCTGCAGCCACAACTCCCTCGATTTCATTTTCCAGTATGTTTCTTCCCTGAGTAGGATTTCATTATATTCAGAAACCAATTCTTTTTCCTTTTCAAATTCCACATTTGTCATTCCTTGAGTTATTATTTTTTCGCTCAGTGTCTCAAGCTCCTTCTCTAGGCGAAACTTTTCTTCGAAAATGTTCTTGAAAGTAGTTCTATTCCACTCCCTGAGCTTCTCCTTCATCCGGGACAGTTTTTGGAAAAACAGGAACATCTTCGACCCTTTTATGCCAAGCGGTTTTGACCACCACACCCTCATGAGATCAATTAGATTTCCATCCCTAAGCCACATCTTTTCAAAGCGGAATTGGCCAACTATCGGTCTTGAAATTGTTGTGATGTTCAATTCCACTGGGAAATGATCAGAAATTGGAGATGCCCTCACAAAAGCTTTTGGTGGAATTTCATCCTGCAGCCACACATCAGACACGAGAAACCTATCTAGCCTCTCTGCAATATTAGTAAAGTTTTTCCTCCTGTTGTTCCAGGTGAAAATGCCATTGACAGTTTTAACATCAAATAAATTATTTGCCCCTACAAAATTACAAAAATCTTTCTGAGCCTGACTAACTTTCTGCACACCCCCCATTTTCTCTGACAGATCCAAAATTGAATTGAAATCCCCGCCCAAAACTATTCTTAAATGATGTAACTCTGCTGATAAGGCCTCCCATAACAATTTCTTCTCTTCTGACTTCGCAGGGCCATAAATATTGAAAATATGAAAGGATAAATTAGAATTTAAAATCTTTACCTCTGCTCGCATCCACGAACTGTGCTTTACTATTTGTGACAACTCAAATTTGGAATCAAGCCACAGGATACCTAGACCACCCGCCGAGCCCACAGAGTTGGCAAATTCACTTTTCCATTTCTTGCAATAAGTTGAGAAGGAAATAGTTTCTGGTTCACACAGTTTTGTTTCTTGTAGTAATACTATGTCTGCGTTCAAGCATTCCAACTGGCGTTTTACCATTCGCCTCCTGTTAGGGGCATTTAAGCCCCTAACGTTCCACGTGATGACTCTCATCTTCCTCCAAGGGAGGGGCAGCCTCCCTTGGACCTGGTCATATAGCCTCTGATTGAAGCTTGATCTCCTTTCTGGGCTTCTTCCTCACGTTTTTGTTTGTTGGATTTCCTTCCGACACGAGAAACAGAAACAGCCATTGCCGTTTGAGAGATGAATCTTGGTTCAACAATATCAATAGTCTCTTTTGTCTCCAGACCGTTCTCTGGTTCCTCAGCTTCTACTCCATCCGAAACAAAATTTTCCTCATTCTTTAGGATGGCCACTGAATCCTCTTGGAGGAACATGAGTTCCCCTTCCTCCATTTCCGATTGGGCATCACAGGGTATTGTTCTTGGCAGATCCGCCAGGACGATGGCCCATGACTTTCCTTCCTGACCATTATTAACCACCACTTTCCCGGGAGCCTTCTTTGTTTCATTTTTTGCTTTCCAAACTTTTTTGAAAGTTTTGTTTTTGCTTCTACAATCCTCTTCTTTATGATTACGTCTTTTGCATTTAAAACAAAACAATTTTGGATCCTCAATTTCAATTAATTGCCGCCATTCTCCTGAACTCGAAGTCAGGGATATCTCGCTTGGAATTTCATTTATTGCAACGATTTGAATACGGGCATAGATTAATGAATCGTTGTTTCTCAGGTCTACATCGATCGCCAGCCCCATTGAATCGCCTATTTTTGTTAGGCAACGGCCAGACCAATACTCAAAAGGTAAGTTATATAAACGGACCCATGTTGGTCCATTCCTCGGATTACAGGTTAGAGGATTGAAATTCCTCACCCATCTTTGAAGATAGAGAAAGGATTCCCCATTCTTCCATTTGTCGTTCTCCAGCACCCTCTCTCTTTCTTCCTCGCTATTCATTACCACTATAAAAAAACCCCTTGGCAAGAAATTTACCAATTTCTCTCCATGCCACACTTCGGACACCCAGACACCAATTTCTTTTCGTGAAAATCTTTTCCCCAAAAATCTACCAATTAAAGCAGTTTTTTCAAAAACTGTGGCATCTTCTTCCACTATGGCCGTTACATCAACTTTGCTGGTATCCTTGGTAACGCCTGGAAATGAATCCTCCTTGACACCAGTTTTTGGGAGACCCGCTTTAAAAAAGCCACTTCTGTTATTTGCATTCATTCTTCCTTGTTCTTTGGGAAAACCACCATTGAACAGACCCCCGCTTGCACACCAGTTCTCCTTCATCGCTTCCTTTGAATCTTCTTTAACTTCTCGTCAAGACTTAATTTTTCCTAATTATTAAATAAATGAATTAAATTTATTTATTTAATATGTCACTAATCCTCTTAATTAAATGAATTGATTAATTTATTTAATTAATTAATTTTATCTGCTAAATTAAATAATTAAATTTAATTATTTAATTTCCAAATTATTATTCCTCTCATTTTAAATAAATCAATTATTTAAAATGTCATCACAATCTTAACTGTCACTCGATTTTGGTAAATAATCTGAAAAAGATTATTTATTGTCTCATAAAATCCATAATTTGAATTAATTTAATTCAAATTGGTAATTAATCTTCCAAAAATCAAGTAATCGGGCAGATTCTTGATTTTCCAAATTTGATCTTTAGTCCAAATCTTATCTCTTTGATTTTTTCAATCTCATAAATCAGGCAATCTTTATCTTCTTGATTTTCAAAAATCTTCATTTCTTTAATTAATTTATCTCATTTATTCTCCACCGTTGATCTGATTACTTGAGACATTATTCTGACCGTTCGATTAAGGATTTTTCCCTAACCCTAATTAGGGATTCTCAGATTTAATCTAGACCTCTCATTCTAGGTCTTTCTTAGAATTCAATCTCATCCGTCCACTCAAAATTATGTTTTCTATAAAAGACAATTTTGCTCATAATTTCAGGATCAGACAACTTCATTTTTAATTTAATAGTCATTATATTCATTTGGCATTACTAGTCATTATTTTCATAGACATTGTCATAGTCATAGACATTTAGACATTGCATAAATCCTTCAAAGCTTGTTGTAGGTCTTAGACATTTGCAGATTGCTCGAACAACAAATCTGAGGGCACAATATCATCCAGCAAGCAAGAAGGTGCTATGGAGGTAATCATGGAAATTGGGATTTACAGGTATAACCGTTTTATTGCTTAATTTCCTTTGTACTCGATAGATCTTTGGGTTTTATTATTATGCTTTCAATTTATTAAATCTAACCTAAATTAAATCCCTTGATTACAATATATATGTTGACATGCAAAATTAGCATTATGCATTCATCAAGTAAATCAGGCTTCATGTGCATCCACTCATTCAGTTAATCAGGTTCACCTTCATCCATTTATTAAATAACCTCATTTCCTAAGGTCATTTATTTAAAATAAAATAAACATTATCATCAACCTTTTTAATCAAATAAATCAAACATCCATCATAATGCATATTCCATCCTTCTTGATTTAATAAATCAAATATCTAAGTCAAAGAGGTCAAACTCATCCTAATCATCATCCTAGCTAATTAATTTTGATCTAATGCTAATCTCACCCACTTGCATTCTCTAGATTTAGCCACTTGCACATATAAATCAATTTATTGATTTATTAAATCCAAGATTTTCCATCAACATGGCATTTATGAGGAATATTCCCTCAATTTTGAATTCAAAGGAAAGTTGATTTGTCCCTCCAACATTGCATTTATTGCTCATTTTCTTGTCCCCCACTTAGCATTTACTTTCAAATTTGAATTCAAATTCTCCCTCTCATGGGCACTCTTCCCAAATCTTGTACATGCATAAAGCACTCAGATGATGACAAGTGTCCTCATCTCATTGGCTTGTCTTTGATCCCAAATTGCTCTCTCATATGCATTCTTTCAACTTGATAATCTATAAATGAGAGGCTTCATCCTTCAAGCAAGGTCTCTACAGCTCCTATGCAAAGTCACTCTCTTCATTTGAGAATTGATTTTGTCCACTCCACAATTTGAGCATTTCAACTCCACAATCTCATACAAGGTTACTCTCTTCAATGGAGAGCTAATCTTGTCCATCTTATCATCATCATCTAAGCTTATCTATCAAGGATTGGGAAAGGGCTATTTTCAACAATAGCACCAATCCAATATGGAATAAAGTTTTGACTATGTTTTTATATGCTTACATTTGATTATCTTTGTTTATCTAATTTGCATGTTTCATCATAGTCAAGTATTTCATAGGGATTTCAAATCTAATATTTTTCAAGAGACTAACATGATGATATTATGTTAATATTGTTAACCATTTGCAGATTTGATGTCCATATAATGGCACTAGAAGGAGGGCCCTATTTTGTAATATTGTCAAATAGTGTTATTCTCTAATTGTTGGGTCCATCAAGGGCAACCATACTTTATATTTTCTGTAGGTTTGCATATAGGCTGCTGAGTGATACTTTTCTTGATTGGCTAGGATTATAATATAATGTAGGTCTGAGGCATCTTTTTATGTTTACTTTTGAAAACATACCCGAATTGCTATGTTTGATCTCTAAAAACAAATGTCTTTTTGAGCAGTATTATTATGAAGTAGAAAACTCTGTGAGATCACCGTAATTTCTGTAGAAGCTGGCACTTTATTTAAGAATTTCTCATCTTATAAAATCAAATAGTTTTTGATTGCTACAACAATAATAGGGCTTTACTTTTGATAATAGTTTTTGATTGCTACAACAATAATAGGTCTTTGCATGTTTTTAAATCTCTCGGTTTATTTGATCATGTCATGTTTTTCCCCCTTGCTTTGATCATATCATGAACAACTACGAGCTCCTCATTCTTTTGCATTGGGGCATAATATTCTGCTTCCCAATTTAACCTTGTCAGCTTCTGGTTGATCATGATTAAATAGCTTTATAGGCCTCCTGGATACATCCAATTGATATGGAGATGGCTGAGAAGGGAAAGCTAGGCGTGAATCCTTATATGGAGTGATTGGGATTATGGACTCAGGATTAAAATTGGGTTTGACATTATATCTATTATTTGGCTTACCCTTTGTGCGCTTTTTTCTATCTAATTGCTTCCTATATATATAAAATCATCTTTGGAAAATATTGTCCTCATGCGATTCAACTACCTGAATAAAATGCTTGACCCTGTCCAAACTAACCTCGCCTGCATCTGTCAAAAAGCCACCCATGTACGTGGACTCTTTCTTGTACATAGCCATAAGAAAGTTAATTGGGCTCTGAGTAAGTAGGTGGCAGGTCTTCCCATAAAGATAAGTAGCGTGTGGGAGCAATGAAGGTAGGCTTGTTGTTAGGTGACAAGTGATCTAAAGCCTTTACAATAATGATTATTTCAAACCATCGTCTTAATTCTCTACCTGTTGAAGTGACAAGCAATGAAGGCAGGCTCATTCTTCAAATCTTTTGTCCGGTGGTGTTGTATGTGGCAGGTAGAATTAAATGATTGATGGGAGCATTCATCTTTTATTCTCTAGATTTCTTAAAATAGTTGATCATTCCCTCCCACACCTTTTCTTTTGAAATATTTTGATAAACAGTTCGTGTGCCTTGTCTATACTTCCATACCATTCTGTCAAATAGTTTGCATGCCTTATCTATCCATCCTACATAGTGAAAACCAATTACACGGGTGAGTAGGTAGCTGAGCGGCAGTCATTACATAAGCAAAGTTCCTTTGTATTCAAGAGATTGCAGGGGGACACTCATTTATTCGTCACACTGGTACATTGCATAAAACAACTTCCATACTTGTTTTTGACTTGAGTCTTAATAGTTCGTTGAAAATCTGTGTTGCAATTACTTTTGTTTTGATCTGCTAGTTGAATTCATCATTTCATTATGCAAAGTCATTAACATCATTTATAACTTCCTTTCTTGAAATGATTTATTGACTGTTGGGCTTCATAATGAGATGTCTCTTGGTGTAATGAATCATGATGCTTGGGTAGCTATAAATCATTCACAAGATCTATTCATATCGGTTTTACTGATTGTTGATTGTTCGAGCATAGTTATATATTCAATACCATAGTCATAGACTTAATCATCCTATCCCAGAAAAGGAATTTATCATAACTGTTATATTGCAGATTTTTATTCCAGCAGAAGGCGCAGGCTTGTTCCAGTAGGGGTGACATTTGAAATCCATCAGAGACCATGCATTGTAAATGTTTAATGCTACCCTACATTGCCAAGTCCCTGTCTCTTTAATATCAACTAAATGCAAGATATAGGGATAGTAAAGTCTTCGTTTCCACCTCTATTCATTAATGTGCAGTTATTGCTGTATATTTTAAATCACGGTCCTTTTTTATTTTTACACAAATTATTGACCTTGTTGGGTTTGTCGGGCTTTCTTTGAAATGGGTGTTTTGAAAGCATTCGCGTGCAAGGATATCTTCATTGCTTAGCAATTCTTCATTTACGGGTTTGTGCAGACATCTTTAGTATTTGGGGTCGCTCATTCATATTTTTGCAAACATATTCATTAATTAGTGTTGCTGAATTATGACTTTCTACAGGCTAAGTAAATGAAAATCAAAAATCAATCTTGTCTACATTCAATCACTACAAATATTTTCTTGATTGCATTAGATTATCTGATTTTGGATTGCTAATAAAGAAGGTGTTGATCTTTGACCAAATATTTTAGCTCTAAGATTTGACTGTGATATTGTGATCTTGTAGGGAATTTTGTTTACACCAAGAGTTTGCAAATTGAACCATAGAAAACAATTTTCGAAGAATTAATGTTTTGAGTTGGGGAATCATTATAAACTAGATATCATTATTAAATTGACCACTTTTTTCAAATTGATTTTCTTTTAATATTAAATTCGGGAATTGTTTCCTAACAATTAATTCTCGTATGTTTTTTATCTTGCAGGAGAAATTTTCTTTGCACATGAAACATTGGAAACAATCTTTGAAGACTTTTGGAGTTGAATAAAATTAAGCACTTAATTTAAACTTGACAAAAGCATTTTTCAATGCTTGGAGCCTCCATTTACTGCTTTAAATTTCTGTTTTAGGCCAACTAGATCATTATTTTCTTTCAAAGTTGGGCTAAAAGTGAAACTTACAAACTTACTAGCTTTTTGATTTTGGACTAAAATTGAACAAGGAAAATTTCAGACTTCATCTTGGTGCTTTAAAATGAACTCATCACTGCTTTGAGGCTTGAAATAAACATGTGTTTTTCATGTTTTGTAATCTTTTATGCAAAATAATCTCATCTAAAAAGGCATATGCGTTTCTCTCGCGCTTCACAGCGATCTTGAGAATCAAAAGTCTTTTTGATGACATTAGATTGCATAAAAGATTGCCTCCACACTTTGATTTGGGCTTAAAACTGAACAAAATCTTGTGCGAGTGTGAGTTAGGTATATTGCGTGTGTTCTCCCTTTGTTTCTTAATGAAGGTCGATCGAACCACGAATGTGCTTGCTCGCTATTGTTTACCTTTAGAGGGGCCTGCCTAAGAGATACATCCAAAAGGAGAACTTGAAGGTGACTCCAACCAGTTTTTCATTCGGGCCAGTATATAAATGGATAAGACTAAACTGTCAAGTCCTCATGGTATGTATGCCTTAGCCGTACAGTGTCTTTCAAAATGGGGTACTACCATAAAACGTATAAGAGCCCCTAGTAGGATTGATCAAAGCCTTTAGTGGCTTGCTGGACGCTCACAAGGTGCCATGTCCCCGATTTTGTGTCATTAAGAACCTTGTTTGTAGTTGCCATCCAGTCCATCCAATGAGTTTATCAAAGTGGTGCATTGGAACTTAGATTCCAAGAAGTTAATTGCCATGTCCGATCTTGGTCGAAATATAGAGGTTAAGACTTCATTCTTAACATACCTTTAGATTTTGTCCTTGGTTGCATGTAAATTCATCTCTTCTACTACGAAGGGCATGAGGCAAGCCCACCAAGAAAAACGTACCAATTGAGATAGGATGTTACATTAGTTGTTTGAAAACATAGTGTGTTTATTGAAAACATAGGAAAACCAACATTCAACATCATCATCAAAATTTCAAACCCCTTAGTTAGAGAAAATACCTTTGACAAAACCCAAGAACTATTGCTTACCCTTGGGATTATGTCCTTAGAGGTTTCTAAGTAATTGGGTTTACATCTTAATTTTCTCTTACAAAGGTCAACATTAGGCAACCCTTGTCTTAATTTCTTGGAACTTCCACATAGCACTTTGTGGGATGAAAAGAAGTTGTGAAATTGGACATTCAGTTTGAAACCTAATCAAGAAGTGTGTTTGTGGTAAAAAGTACTCATTAAGCAAATATAACAAATTGGACCCCACACATGTGCTTGATATCTTTTGGTCATATTGGTCTTTTGATTGCTCTTAGAGAAAAGTGTGTTCTTCAATACCTTGGCCTAGTAAACAAAGTCTCTCTAAGTCTCTTAGGATCAAATCAAACACTTCATCCATCTCAAACACTTATCAAAACCCATCCCACCAAACAACTTTAGAGTTTTTGAAAACATCATTCTAGACTTGGGTACCAAATCAAAATCATTTGTTTAGTTAGATGTATGGCAATGCATCCTTTCTCATACATTTAATTAAATTATCAATCCTTTAAACAAATTCATCCTAAGATCACATCCAACATCTTAGGGTTTACAAGTTCATTATCTAAATCAAACTAATCGAAATCAAATCCTAATTCTAGCATTGATCTAAAGTCCCTAAACGTTCAACACTCATATCATTCACCCCCTTTCATCCTTCATCTCATCATTATTCATAAGAACCTTAGAGGTCACTTTCATAACAAGGTCAAAACACAAGAGGAACATGGAATAGACACTTGATCCATACATCTTGAGTAATCCAAATCAATCGAATCTTCAAAACCTTACAATGTCGATTGATTATCAAAACTCACACTTATACAATCCATACATGGGACCATTACCTTCGACAAATGTCAATAGAACAACAAGTGTGAGTATGCCCAAATAAAAGATTGGAGCACATTTCCCAATGGGAGATTTAAATCCAAACATGCAAATCCATCAACCGAACAATCAATGCAGGAGCCTTCAAACAAATGTCATCCCACCAAATCCCTACATGCCAAAGGAGAATGTACCAAGAACAAGTTTTTGAAACATGAGTCCAGAAAAATTTGGGATAAATACATTTGAAAATCATATGAACATTCCAAGCATGAACAATGGTCAATTTCAACCCATCATGCCAAATTTGAGTGTCATCACAAATTAGAATATTGTCCAAAATCAAACACAACTACACACTCCAAATTTGCTAGATCAACTATATCAAGGGAGTCAAGATCAAAATCAAGAACAAAATTAGCTAGATCAAATTGCTGCACTTTCCAAAATAGTTGAATCATTACGCAAAGAGACATCTCCACCACCATTATCCATATCAACATCATTCCTTGGTTTAGGGCTTCCCCCTTTACCTAGCACCAATCACTCCATCCAAATCAATCCACCTAACACCAATCAAACCATCATGTCAAATCCTTTGAATATACCATCGACATCGCACCAATAGATGGTATCTAATCCAATGACAACATCAATCATGACAAATCAAAATATGGTCTCTCAAGGGCCTATCACCTTGGTCATTCCGACCATCCCTATCACTTCAATCATTCCAACCACCACTATCATGCCCATCACATATTAAACACTCACTATCACTCCAAGTGTATCTCAATCACTTGTCACCGCATCCAACACGATTCCAAATACACCACCACTACCGCCAAAACCAAGTGCAATAAGTCAATATCGTAGCATCGCACTAAAATCACATCAAGCCTACCAACAAGGGCTTCAACAATCTCAAGTTGCCCAAGCCTCTCAAGCTACCCAACCAACACGAGCACAAACACAAAAGATGACAAGTATTGAAAACAAGGATCAAGATCAATCCATCACTGAGCACACGTTTACTTCATCCAATGATCAAATCGACATATGTCAAGAGTCACTTTTGAATCACGATCAAAATCCACCAACAAAACTCGACAATGATCCAATTCAAGAAATATCAAGATCACTTGACTCTATGGTCGAAGACATTCACAATCTCTCCACCGCAATTGTCGAAAACAATGATCAAAACCTCTCCATCAAGGAGCACATTGAGGATGTATCTACACAATCCAATGATCAACTCACCATACATCAAGAGCCACTTTTTAGTGATCTCTTTCAAGGAGTGTTAGGATTATTTGATCCAATTGACATAATGCACAATCAGTTCACTTTTATGATCATGTTGAAAATGTCTCTACATCGCCTTACGAGTTAGAGGACATATCTCAAGAATTTATTCCAAAGCATGATCAAAATCTTTCACCAAAGTCTAGCAATGGTCCTTTTCAAAACATGTTGATCCCCTTTAACTGCATGGTTACAGATACTGAAAGAACCTTGAACTTGACACTTGAGGATATTGAACCACTTACCATGTCTCATGACAACATCCAAGAACCCTTGGTAAGCAATCCATCCTTTAAAATGGACCCATGTCAAGAACTTGATCCAATGCATGTCGAAAGCAATCTCGAAATCATTTAAGATCAAGAATTTGTATCTTCAAGATACTACAATAATCTAATGGACACTCTCCTATCTATGCAAGATGATCATATCCCCATGACACATACTCCGCCATCTACCCATGAGTTGCTTTACGTGGATGGACACGTAGATGATCTTCATTCAAAACAGGATTCCTTTAATCCTAACATTACACAAAAAGAGCAATTTATCAATTCCTACAGTCAAACTGGGTTGTCAACATTAGGATCAAATATATCTAAAATCCAGACTGAGGACATCATGAATAAAGATATCCAACATTATCCGCTCAAGGAGACAAGTCAGATAAAATAGGATATTCCAGAATTAGCAAAGCAACAAATGGAAATAACATCATTTGTAATAGCCATTTATTAGAGAATACACTCTAAACAGGAGCTCTTAGAACAGGCAGAATCAAAGCATGAAGGTATTACTTCTACTATACTAGGGGCAACTATGTCTCAAGCAAACGTCAACATAGGGAGCACGAAGAGTCCTTATGATGAAACTAGTGCCAATACTACAACCAGCCACGTCACGAATCTTCATCCACCCATCACCCCATCCATGAATTGGGACCAACGTCAAAGGAAATATTTGAATCAAATTATGAAGAATGTTATCAAATCAAAAGAAGTTGAGAAGCATAATGGACAAATCAAATACATATGGATACCAAAGAATACAAAGAAATATCATCCCTATCAAACTCCATCAGTCAAAGAAACTATGGGGAAAAATAAAAAAGGGAAAAGTATCTATCAAAGATGTCTGAAAAATAAAAAGCAGGGTTTTCAAGCAACGTACATAGTGTATCAAGCAGTTGGTCCTAATTCTGCATACACTTCCGTATCCACCCATCATTGCTCATCTTCCCAAGTTTGGAGAGTCAAAGATTCTAAACTGTCAACCAATCCATCTTTTATCCCTAAACAAACTCCATCCACACCTCCACACATGATATCTAATTCTCACATTGACCATGTATTGGCAACGACTCTTCATCATAAGGATTCACAAGGCACTCTATCGCGATGTATGCACAGAGACAAAGTTAACTCTAGTATCGATGAAGCAGATCAAGAATCCCAAAAGTTGCAGTCAAGTGCATGTATCTTAGCAAAGCAGCTCCTTCAAGTAGAATATCAATGGCACATTATGACAGGGGCATCTACATCAGAAACAACTCATGATTCAGCATGAGCTTAAAATCTTTCAAAAAAATAAAAAAGCAAAAAGCAAAAAAGCAAAAAATCCAAAAAAATTAGAAAAAGGATAGAAAACAGTAAAGATAAAAATCATCCTCTAGTGAAAACCACATGGGCGACACTTTGGGCAAGACTATGATGAAAACCTAGCAAACATGCATCATGAGTAGAATCGAGCATCTACATGCACTAGTTCAGGTGAAAGCATCTCATCCCATTCATAATAAATTGAGCATTCCATCCATCCATCCAACCATGAACCATTTATCCAATCCATTCACATATGTATGCATTCATCATCCAAGTTATCTTGATCTTGATGAAATTTTGGGGCACACTTTAAACTTTCTTATAGTAAAAATGTTGACATGGTTCGTTTTCATTGGTCCTATCCTATGCAGCATTATCTGAGCCATGAAGCATTATCCCATAAGCATTCGTTATCTGAAAACCTTATCTTATCACAAGATAATCCTTGGCATCCTTTACGTATCCATCCATCAATACACCTATCCGAGCATCGACCCATCGCATTCCATACATTGCTAGACATTGGGGGCAGATATTTAGATCTTGCTTCGGGAATAAATCTTGATCTATATCCTCTGACTTATGTGGCGATCCGAACATTGGAAAACATGAAATAAAATTGATGAAAGCATTTGTGATCCGAATCACTATCCCATGGCATATTTTCACAAACAAACATTCCTTATCAAAGCTTTATCTTTCATTGAACATCAATCCAAACAATCAATATCAGTTGAATCTAACGCACACTTCAACATCAAATGACACATCAAATAATTCAAACAAATTTTGTTCCAAACCAGGCTTTATCAATCCCAATCAATCCATCCTTGCATTGTTTTGCATCCTCAACAATGTTATCCTCATCAATCTCGATCAATCCATCCATCCTTGCATTGTTGTGCATCCTCAACAATGTTATCCTCATCAATCCTGATCAATCCAATCCTTGCATTGTTGTGTATCCTCAACAATGTTATCATCATCATCAATCCATCGACTCAATCATTCAAACTTAGCTTGGTTTTCAGCAAAATCCCAAACAAAGTACTGATATCATCATTCATATCCATATCCAAATCGTCAAAATCATGTGAAAATCCAAAAATAGCCTCAAAACATTTCAAAACGTCAAAAACATCCAAATATTTGAAAAAAAATAATCTGTCTCATCTCGCTTGCACCCACAATAATCAATCATCGATAATAAACTAATTGTCACATTCATCCTTTGGCAACGCAAACAGAAACAATCATAGCAGTCTGCAAAAGCAAGCTTCAATCGTAAAATCAAAATTGAAACAACAAACCTTTAAAACAAAATCAAACTCTTGATCATTTTCAAACATGTCAGTCAACCTTATATCAATAGCCTATCAATCAGCTTATCAAACCATCATCATCCTATACAATGCATGTCCTAGGATATATCGTTCCAACAATGGGCATCATTTTGGATATCACCTTGGATTCTTATCCTATCAAAACAAATCCCTTTGGCTAGTGATATGAAGAATATTGACTTGTTTGTGTACTTGATCTTTTCTTTTGATTTATCTTATTGCGCTCATTCCAAGGACCTCTCGATGATATCCGAATGAAGGATTTAGAGAGATAGGAATGGGGCAACGATCATTACTCTTTTGTCTGTTGTGCTTGTTGGACATTCTTGTAAAATAACTTGGTGAATACTTTCTTCGTTAGATATGTATAGAGGATGTTTTGGATGGCTTGTTGACTATTGCATTGATTGGTTATACCTCTCCGTGTTTTGGTCTGATATGTTTAAAACTTCTAAAGTGCATCCTAGCAAGGTTTCTATATGCCAGGTGTGAACAAGAATACTCCTATCTACTTGTTGAGTCAAAGTCCATCACACTAGGTACAACGCCATCCTGGTCCTTTATACCTTGATGCATCGTACCTACATGTGTTATCAAACATAAGGTAAGTAGCTCTTTTAAAATCCCAATCCTTGATAAGCAAATCATTATGTATTATCATCATCATCATCTATCATCATCATCATCATCTCTAATAAAGTCTCGTTAGATCATGGACTTGTTGGATCCTCTTGTCATCATCTCATTTCTACGCTAACATCATCATCACCAATTCATCCATCATGCATCCATCATGCATCCATCATACATCTTGCATCAACAAACCGTTGGCATACCACATATCATTCATATCATGCATCATAGGAAACATCGATCATTTCACATGCATTGCATAATCATCATCATAATATAGATCTGTTAGTCTAAGCATCTCATAAATCATCCATTGCATAATTACAATGTATCACATCATCAATCTCATCCATCTCACATCATATAATCATTTAAGTTGTTTAGGATAATATAGATTTGTTATTCTAAGCATCTTAAAATAATCTCATTTGCATCGTCGTCCATAGCCACCCATTTTGAACCTCTTTATCGTGAGATCGACCCTCAAATCGAATCTTTTCGCTCGATTTTTCGAGGGGGAAATGTACCAGTGTACTTCTTTTCCGCTAGGGCATTCAAAAAATCAGATTTTTTTTGAATTTTGATGGTGGTAAGTTATTCTTTGAACCAACGCAACAAGTACATTGCTTCATAGAGGGGAAAAATGTAGACATGCAAAATTAGCATTATGCATTCATCAAGTAAATCAGGCTTCACGTGCATCCACTCATTCAGTTAATCAGGTTCACCTTCATCCATTTATTAAATAGCCTCATTTCCTAAGGTCATTTATTTAAAATCAAATAAACATTATCATCAACCTTTTTAATCAAATAAAACAAACATCCATCATAATGCATATTCCATCCTTCTTGATTTAATAAATCAAATATCTAAGTCAAAGAGGTCAAACTCATCCTAATCATCATCCTAGCTAATTAATCCTGATCTAATGCTAATCTCACCCACTTGCATTCTCTAGATTTAGCCACTTGCACATATAAATCAATTTATTGATTTATTAAATCCAAGATTTTCCATCAACATGGCATTTATGGGGAATATTCCCTCAACTTTGAATTCAAATGCAAGTTGATTTATCCCTCCATTGCATTTATTGCTCATTTTCTTGTCCCCCACTTAGCATTTACTCTCAAATTTGAATTCAAATTCTCCCTCTCATGGGCACTCTTCCCAAATCTTGCACATGCATCAACCACTCACATGATGACAAGTGTCCTCATCTCATTGGCTTGTTTTTTATCCCACATTGCTCTCTCATATGCATTCTTTCAACTTGATAATCTATAAATGAGAGGCTTCATCCTTCAAGCAAGGTCTCCACAACTCCTATGCAAAGTCACTCTCTTCATTTGAGAATTGATTTTGTCCAACTCCACAATCTCATACAAGGTTACTCTCTTCAATGGAGAGCTAATCTTGTCCATCTTATCATCATCATCTAAGTTTATCTATCAAGGATTGGGAAAGGGCTATTTTCAACAATAGCACCAATCCAATATGGAATAAAGTTTTGACTATGTTTTTATATGCTTACATTTGATTATCTTTGTTTATCTAATTTGCATGTTTCATCATAGTCAAGTATTTCATAGGGATTTCAAATCTAATATTTTTCAAGAGACTAACATGATGATATTATGTTAATATTGTTAACCATTTGCAAATTTGATGTCCACAATATATATATATATAATATAGCAGAATAATTGCCTTAATGAAGGTATGTTATGATATTGTTTATGTTCGCAACAAATCCTATGGGAAATCAAATTTTTCGTATGACTTATTTTATAGCATTGCTTTGTTGCTCCGTTAATAACCAAGGAAGGGAACTTATATTAATTTGGTCTCCATCGCTATTTAATTGAATAACATTTTTCATTGCATGATTGGCTTCCTGAATGTCACTACAAATTTTGAGAATTTTTTCTTTGTCATTCCTTCCATCTAATATTTTCCATAACATTTATGTTATATTCTTTATGATATGCATTGTATCAAACAAATGCACAATTTGTAGCTGCTCATAGTAGGGCAACCTACTAAATTGTCTGGGATAACCTTTCAGTCCCTATGGAAGCCGACCATTAATGCCTTGACAAACTTCATGAAGCATATAAGTTAAACAAATTAACAACGAAAATCATTTTCAATTACAACATGAGTAAACACAACACAATATATAAATATAAATTCCAAACATATCATATATGATAAAAAATTTGATCCGACGTATAACCTTGATGATTAATTCTATTATATTCCAACTTCCATAGGCGAGGTGTCATACTTCGTGGTTTTGATGTAGTCTCTTCTTTCCCATTGAAAATATGTTTTTCAATAGTTCGATACTTATGATTTATGTGGAGGAAGTGCCTATACTCATCAAACACCTACTTTCCTAAACTTGTTGAACGATGAGATTTCATCTTTGGACCACAAATTGGACATGCAAATTTTCCCTTTGTTTGAAGACCTGTAAGATCATATATAATTGGATTAAATATGTCAATTTTTATAATTACATATAATGAATAGATTATTTAAAAAACATGGATGATATCTACTTCATAAAATTAAATATCGTTAAAGTGCAGTCAAACGTTATAGCATACCACAAAAATGTGTTGGCCCTAGGGCATCATGAATTGTCCATACAATCATTGCATGGAATTGAAATTTTCTTTGTCCTATTGGTCTAAAGACGTTATACATTGTGACACCATTCCATAACTTTAGTAACTCGTCGATAAGAGGCTCGATATATACATTCATATCTTTAACTTGGTACTTACCTAGTTGAATGAACATAAACATTACATAATTATTATAACCATTTTACTGCAATATATATAAATTAATGTACATGACTATTCAATGAAAAAAATATGTCATTATGGAACAAATAAGACAAATGAGATGCTACTACGTTAAAGAAAATTGATGTAAAAAAATACCCAGAACAATCATTACCAACATTATGTGCTCCCTCTTTATTGACATCCATGGAGGAATGTTATTGTTGATAACAAAAACATGCCACACCGAGTAAATAGATCTTAGCTCTCCAAATGGATTGACACCGTCTGCTGCCAATGAAAGCCTGAGATTACGAGATTCTTATTTAAAGTGTGGCCATTTTTTCTCCATGTCCCTAAATGCAAAACCATCCATAGGCATTCGAAGAATGTCATCTCCACTTCTATTTCATGCATGGTAATCCATAAATTGTGCTAAGTTTTCGCACCTAAATAATCGTTGCATACGTGGAATAATGGGAATATAACGAAGAACCTTGTGAGGCACCTTTTTTGTTAGTTGATCTATTTCATATCTACTGATATGACATTTCGGGCATTCAGTTGTGAATTCATGTTTTTTATGATATATAATATGATCATTGGGACATGCATCTATTGCTTGATACTCCATTCCAATATTTTTCATAATGCCAGATAAATCTCGGTATGAGCGAGGTAAAATATTTGATGGTGGTAACAAAAATTCACCAATCAATCTACAATAAAAAATAATTTGTTAATATAAAGAATATTAATGGTACATATTTTATCTTTTATTTACTAGTGATGAACTAACAACAATTAAAATAGATGAAAAAAAATGGCATTTATGACATACCTTAACATCCGTGAGATTGCTATGTTGGATAAACCATTCATAACCTTCAATTTCACCAGAAACAATACAACAAAGAGAAGAATTGTTTGGGAGCCATCATAAAGGGGCTCTTATGCCTTCTCAAGTATAGGTAAATCATGAACATCATCAAATTCATCTCAATCATCATGATCAACTATCCCACTAAATGTGTCATGGATCAATGTATTTGTACCATCATCTTCAACTGTGTTTGTTGGCACATGATCATCTTCTTCCATAGGATCATTTACTTCATCTTCAATATTCATAGCTCCATGTTCCTCCACTTGCAAAACCACATTCTTCGGCCCATGATAATCCATATCATGTGCTCTAGGGTGCCCCACCTTTATAATAATGATAGACACAAATAAGCCATGATCATGATCAAGTGATTTTATATATATATATATATAAAATGTTAAAACGATATAAACATTTATAAATTCAATCAATATAAACAAATATAATGAACAACTTACCAATGGACGATAATCATGCCCCCCTTCAACATGATCATGCTGCCTACAATGTTTCTCAGCTGTTGTGATTAAAAGTTTTCTCGTCTTTAAGCCCTTGCAATTATTGCAAGGACAATAACATTTCCCATCACCCTATCTTTTCAATCTAACCCACAATATATCAAGTGTCTCTTCATTTTGTTCTAGATTAATATTATCTGACATGATTTTTCTTTACCAAGCTTGAATATTTAGATCTTCAAAAAGTATCAAACTCACACTCCAATAATTTTCAATCATAGACAGGTAACAAAATCTATTAATTCTGATATTTTACACCAAAAAAATTTGGCATGCAACCACCCCTGCAAAAGAGAAGGTAGTTTTAAGGTAATGACCACAAAAAACACTTTAAAATGCTAATTCTAGAACTTATTAAATTCTAATTTTACTATGATTTCCAACCGTTAAGACTCCTAAAATCAGAATATTGAACTTGCACACAACAAAATCTGGAAATGAAATTATGAAAATGTACAAGTCTAAAATTTAAATCTAATGAGATGTTGCTTTAAAATATGATTTTCAAACCTAGAAGTACAAATCTGACTTCACAAATGAATTCTGGAAAAATACAATGACTACCGTTGACTTGGCGATATCTTCTTGATTTTTTTCTAATTTTTCCCAAGAGAATCATCCTTAGTTCTCCACAAACTATCGCAAGTATAGAAAATTTGCAAGAAGACTAAATTCACAAGAATAGGAAAACTCACTTTTATTTATGTCGGCCAAAATTTGATATTGCATGTTCATCAAAATTTTGACAAAAATCTATTCGTCACAATTTTGACGAAAACTCAGGTTCGTCAAAATTTCAATGAACGTCAGGGATAAAATTTTAAAAAATTGAAAATTACCCATTAAATAGCACAAGTACCCGACAATACATCAAACTATACATCTTTCATTGGAAATATTCATTAGATTTTGTAGTCAAATGAGTTAGTGTGATAAAAGATATATGATGTATTAATCTATTACAATGCTTTATCAATCAAAGTATGTTTTGATTCACCCATTGTTAAGATATCATATATTGTGTACTAATAAGAAAAAATTAATTCACTTGTAAACATGCATCACAACAACCATCAAAGTGGTGAACCCATTAATTTATTTAAAGTTATATGATATCATCATATGTAATATAGTATGAGGCAATGAGTTATTGATAAAAATATATGAGAATATAATGAACTATAATCATATAAAATACCATAAAATAATGTATCATCAAAACATGAGATGCTAAAGAATAGTATTGTCATAGGACATATCATCATCATGTATGTAGAATATTATCTCACATAAATCCCAATCCATAGAATCCTTAGAAGATGTAGCACCAAAGTAACATGAATCGAAGTGTATTAATGGAAAATTTATCCATTTTCCCTACATTTTGGAATAATTTTAAACTAACCTAATAATGCCTTGATTTAGTGTTGTAATGTGTTGTACACATTCACATTGAATCTAGGGCCCTTTTTAATAAAATATACTTAAATTGTACCTTATTTAGGGTGTTGTAAAGTGTTGGATTACACTTTCACACTTATCTCGGGTTTCATTAATAAATTGTGGTTAATTAGAGCTTAATTGGCCCTTTAATTCAAATTCAAGCCCTCTTAATTGCATTTTCCAAAGGATCTTTCCCGACATGCCCAATAATGATATTGCATGACATTTAATTTTGCAAATTTGGGATCCTAGAAAATGGTGCTAGGATCCATTTTCCACTAAAGGAAAATGGGTCCTCTCCACATAGGACACCCCTTTCTTGACATTTTTGGGATGTGTTTTTGATGTTATTTCACCTCTCCGAAGCTAGGTCCTAGAAAGTTGTGCTATGACCCATTCACCTTTAGTGGTGTATGGGTCCTCCTCACATAGGACGCCCCTTTTTGAATTTAATTGTTGAAGGATTTTAATGATTTTCAATTCTAGATCTAATGTTAGCTTGGATTATTTTAATTTTGGCGTTAATTTTTAGATTTAGTATAAATATAAGGTTAATTCACATAGTTTCATCCTAAGAAATCTAAGACTTTCAAGAGAGCATTCCTAATAGAATGTTTATGAGTCCAAGAGCATTATAGAGAATTTCAAAGGCATTCAAAGGAATATTAGTGAAGTTTTATTGCATCAATTCATGATCATATCATGTCAAAGGCATAGTGCATTCGAGCATGTGTTTGAGCTACGATTGTTGGTGTATCATTGAAGATCTATTGGTAAGCATTATTTCACATCTAATTTGAGATCAAGATCTACATTATTCATTCCCACTTCATGTTAGTTTGTAGATTTACATTCCAAGACAACTTCTAAGGTATCATCATTACATATTTCATGCTTCATGCTTCTATTTTATTATTTTATCATTTGGTTTAATTACCTAAAAGGGGTTTGACCAAGGAAAACACCTATTCAGTAACAATAAAAAAAATTCCCTCTTCCTTGATGTGTGTTTGTAGATTTATAGGTTGAAGATCAAGTGGAGAATAAGATAGGAGAAAAATTGTCAAAGTTGTCAAGATCCAAAGTTGTCATTCATATTGCAAGAACACAAAAATAAGGATACAAAATATGTTTTAGGTTTTCAAGAGCTGATCATCGAGGAGCTGGAAGTGCAGACATCAAGGAACATAACCTAGATCTCAATTTTTGAAACCCTAATAGGAACCCATTCGCCAGTAAAGGTGAATGAGTCCTTTGTGACCTAAAAATAGCCTTCTTGCAACAAGGTACACATCATTCTATCATCTCAAAACTTCACTTTTTATTGCTATATCAATTATGATTAGTTTCTAATTGTTAGTTAGGCATTTTGGCCCTCATAATTGAGTGAAACATCCCTAGAAAAACATAGTGGTTTATCATCTTGTTCATTCATGGTGGTAAACCCTTATTTTTCTATGTTTCACTAAGGTTGTAGGAATAGGACTATAATGAAATCTATAATAATAATATATCATAAATAGTTAAAGATGGTGCAACTCCATAACATAAATATATCTCCAATTGGTTCACCACCATATTATATCCTTAGGTTATTTTAGACTGGACCAATATCAAACTACTAAAATAAAATGTTTTACTTTAGGTTGTTTTCCATGAATGAATATAAAATTATCCATAAAACTAATTTGTATGTGGATTGAATCTAGTAGGTTTGGAAATTTAAATTTGCATGCACCTTAATGTCTAAATTTATAATAAATGATTAGTGGGGTTTAGAAACACATTAAAGAGTTTTATAGGCAAGGATCTTCTCCTTTGGTCAAACCCTTGGATTCATTTTAATTACTTTAAAAATATATTTGAGAACAAGTTAGGAAACCATGTAATATGTGTAGAGTGTCATGAATGTTAATGCCATGTTGATGTCATTCTATTCTTGATGCTATGTGATGATTCTCTGATGCTTTAGTACATAGAACTTGATGATGAAAATGAACTATATTTTATCTCTTTATATAACACTCTACCATGCAATTTGAATATTTTTGCACTTAAGTTAGCTCACAATGACTGATTGAGAATAAATTGGCTCCTTCCTGAAGTTGAATTTACAAGTTTGGTGTTGAATCTATACCTACATAACTGACTAAAAATAATAAATAAATGAAATTATAAATTAATTTGAATTCTAAAAATTTGCAAACGTAAATTCACAATATTTATGCAACTAATACACAAAAATATGTTAATATACATACTAACCATTACATTTAAAACAAATTGAAAAGTGAATCCAAAATAAATTAATAAATGAAAGATGTGAATTCTTCACCATAACGCCTTACAACATCCTATATTACTAAATCATTGTTCAATTATTGTTATTGAAAACAACCAAGTATACTAAAATGTTCAATTATTGTTATTGTAATCAACCAAAGTATACCAAAATGATCTCCTAAACTTTCCAATAAACCACAAAATTCATAGTAGTCTTCTAAATTTTGATGTTTTAAAGCTATTTTCTACTATGTTTCTAACTCACAACCACCTTGGTGGTGCCTATTGGTCCTAATTTTCTTCAAGACTCACCAAACTCCATATTCAAAGACAAATTGCATTTTCCATTTCTCCTTGTTTGCTTGATTTTCCCTTGAATGTTCACAAGAGGTGGGTTCTTTCCTTCCTATTCACCTTAAAAAACAAAAGATATCGTGATGGTAGAGCGACAAATCAATTATAGAATGAAATCATATTACAACACATCTAAGAATAATTTATGTCGAAGGCGTATCTTATTTCAAGAGGAGAAAGCTAAAAAGGGCAATCCAATGGTTGCTATCATCTGCCGACCATTTAATTTCTTCCAGCCATTGATTGAAACGTATGTTGGGACCTATGCCATTTGGGACTGTTTATTTCACTGCCTTGTCACCTAGTCTTGTTGAGTGGCAACCCTTTTATTGGTAAAACGTTATTAGGTATTGGTCATCAGAAAATAATGTCAAAGTCTTAGAAAGAAAATGGGGACCACTCAAAGTTGTTCCACGTGACAGAAATACATGACTCAAAACCCCGATAAAATGTTTAAAAATCGTTTGCAGTTGTTGTTTCTTTCGCAGCAGTCTTCGTTCGATTTGTAATGCAGAATTGTTGCAAACTTGTAGAAGCCAAAGTGAGGGAGCAAAATCATTCGATTTGTAATGCAGAATTGTTGCATACCTGTAGAAGCCAAAGCAAGGGAGCAGAATAGTGAAGAAGCGTTGGCATTGTGCACCATTTATACAATGATTTATTATTAGGTTCAAAAATAATTAGAAAAACCTACAATTGAATTAAAAAAATCTTATGTAATTTCATACACTCTAAAAAAAACTTTTTTAATTATAGCCTAAAACTTATTAAAGGTACTTACCACATTGTTGTTTATTGTTTAATTTAATATTTAAAAAAATAGAAAAATAGAATAAATGCTTAAAGAAAAATATGGCTTTGACAAGGGTTTTAGAGCGTAGATCCTAATAATGAACGCATTTAGGTTTTAACATTACGACATCATGTTTTATTTTTTAATTTTTAAATAATTGTTTTTCATTTTTTTAAAGAGTTATTTTATATTTTAATTAATATAATATTTGATTTATAATTTGTTTGTTGTAAATTTGATTTATATATATATATATATATATATAATTGGATTTATAAGTTTATTATATGAAATGTGGATTATATTTTAAGAATAAAAAATAAACTATAAATAATTTAATTATACTTATTATTATTATATATTATATTTTAAATTAAAACTATTAATTTTAAAATTTATAATTAATAATTATTATAGTTTTATATAGTATAAAAGAAATATTAGAATTTATCCTAATTGAGTTTCCACACTTCTTCAGTATACCCATTGTACATTAAGGTGCAATTGCTCGTTTAAATTAAGGTAAAGAGTATATATGCATCCATATTACATAAGGGGGAAGAAACAAAGCTGTTTAGATAAGTTTTGTTTTGTTTGTTTTCCTTTTGACAATCAATAAAATATAAAAACCAATGTGCGGACCCGTGGTTTGCGAGTCCGAGCACGACTGGTTTCCACAAGTGGAATAAAGATGTCAA
Organism: Sequoia sempervirens; assembly: GCA_007258455.2. Lineage (NCBI taxonomy): Eukaryota > Viridiplantae > Streptophyta > Pinopsida > Cupressales > Cupressaceae > Sequoia > Sequoia sempervirens. The sequence goes on along the minus strand of VDFB02281492.1, from coordinate 705,016,219 downwards.
CTTACTTATTTGATTGATTATTGCAACTTACAAAAGATTGCCCCACATGAAAATATTTTGTTGAAGATGAAGAGAATACCTACTCGCAACCCAACGTAGCTTTCATACAAGTTGCTAGAAAAGAGGTTTTAAAATTCATTAATGATTCATAACAGTTGGCAGCGGGCCCTATCTTGGTTCTTAAAGCCGGGAGGAAGGAAGAGTCTGCAGGTTTAAATGAACCCTTGTTTTCTAAGTTGAAACAGCTAGAGATCCTCTGTTTTGTGGATTTTCGTTGCAAAGAGAAAATGTGTGGAGGGAGTGTAATATCACAGTTTATACCCGGCAAAACGAGCGGCCGGGCAGCTACTGCTAGAGACTTATGGATAAGCTTTGACAAATTTTCGGAGTATCATCTTGGTAAAGTCTTTCCTCAACCATCTCATGCCGCAGATCTCCATTGTCAGATAGAGGAGAAAAGTGTGGCAAAGAAAGCAAAGGAGAAGAAGAGGAAGGCGTGTCCTTTGTACAGAGGGCTCAGGCAGCGGCCGTCTGGCAAATGGGCTGCAGAGATCAGAGACCCCATCAAGGGAATCAGAGTTTGGCTGGGAACTTACAACTCCCCCGAGGAAGCTGCAATTGTCTATGATCGTGAAGCTCAAAAGATCAGAGGAAAAAAGGCGAAGCTCAATTTTCCCAACAACGTCATTAGCACAGATAACTCTACGAACAAGGTGAATGCTTCTGTTCAATCTCTGTCAAGTACAAGCGAATCTTATAGTTGTTACTCTCAGAAGAACAAGGAGGAATCTTTGGTAATTCCGGTTAGAGATCATGGTAAGGAAAGAGAGTGGCTTACCCCTGTAGTGCCTGAAGCATTAGTTAATGAGTATATGGAAAATTTGGAGAGAGAGTTGGAACTGAATCCTCAAGGCGCCGCTCCGCAGTATTTCTCAGCCGGTCGGGATTTCAGTAATGAGTCACAAGACCTAAGCTCGAGTTCGACTGAGAGGAACAAAACCCATGAGTTATTTTGTGAATCATCAGTCTCTTTGGATAGCATTTTTGAAAAGGTATGTGAACACAGATCTCAACTGGAATCTCCTGAATCATTTGAAAGCACGGAGGAGTTATTCGAGTGGGAGGCGGGTTTGTATGAGTCCCCATGTTTTGGAGGAAAGCAGAATGAATTTCTTCAGGAGGGCTGTCAAGGAGGGCCGCTGTTCCTCAAGAAGGAAAATCAACCTGATGAGGGGTGGATTGAAAATGAGGAAATCATATGGACAAATGTTTACTGAACTCAGGTTTCATATATTCCTTATCTTAGTTCTGTATTCATCTTTGTAAAGAGTGTCTGGTTTCCAAATTTGTTATCACTTTCTTTAGCTTGTAGGGCTTCTTATACTATATAGTTGAAGCGACCAATAATGGATGTTTTATGTATATATAACATGTTTTATTACAATGCCTAATGTTTTGGAAACTACATCTGTTGTGAATTCTATGTGTTAGAGTCACAAGATGGCTATAAAATGCAATGGAAGTTGTATAGCAATCTACTTCTTGGTTGGTATAAATTTTTCAGAATTCATTATGAATAAATATTGTTTCTGAATTGGTTATGTATGTTTTTCTGATCAATGATCACATTCAATGATCATTGTTTTCTGACCCTTTTTTATCGGGTTTCTTCTCTGTCAGATCATGTCTACACCGTTAACCTCTTCACTTTCCTCTTCCTAATGATGGATCACTAAGTGTGACTTGAAACATCAATAAATAAAGCATATATAACAAATCTTGAAGAAATTTGTATTAACCTACTTTGTATAAGAAAATATTAATGTAATTGAGAAATATTGTCATGCAAGATATTGTTTGGTCTTGTTACTATACTATAAATTTAGTAATCTTACCAGTTTTAGACTATTTATAAACATTTTCCTGATGCACAAAATCCTAAGTATTGATTATGTGGAATTTATGCTATAAAAGTATTACACTATTTTTTATAATTTTTAGAAATCAACTTACAGGCAGGGTAAGTAACAAAACCAAGGTTGTGCCTTGAAATTCTAGAAAATTTCTTTGTTCAAGCACTTGTGTAGATAGGCGAATTAAGGGTTAATCCAAGCTTTGGGAAACATGTATGGCTCTTCAATGTAGTGAAAAATAATTTTTCAAATGTTATTACATAATCCAAGTAGTTTTTACAAGCATTAAATTTTTAATCTAGTCTCCAAAGGGACTAAAAAAATGATATATGACAAGAATTCACACTTTTATTCTTGATGAGAAGATAATTTAGAATTAAAAACTATGTTAATTTAAATAAAGCTTATCCAATAATAGAGTCAAACAAAAAGGCTTGATCAAAAATATATTCAAATAAAAGCATATCATGAAACTAGAAAAAACGAAAAATTGCTAAGGCATCTCTTGCTAATACCATTCTAGAGAAAATAGTGATAATAAAATATCAATTAATGTTAATAGGTTTTCAAATCTCATTTGGCTTGCAATTATTCACTAATGCTTACATATAATAGTCTCATATTCAATATTTACAAAGCTATCAAGAATTAAGAAAATAATAATTTAAGAGGTATATTTTCTCCTTTGATCTAAGAGGAAATTTTTAAAGGGTTTACTTGCAAGTGGGTATTCTCCTTAATAAGTGGGTATTTCTCGTAAGTAAATAAATATTCAGAGTGAATAACACCTTTAACACCAATAAAAGAATGAATCTAGGACTCTCAAGACACAATATAGTAGTTTAACTAAAATATATATTATATTTTTTTTAGATATCTCCAATTTATATCTAAATTAAGTATTTAATGATAATTGGTTGTGTTTTATTATTTTGAATAGAATCTACAAACTTAATATAAACACTCATCTTATTCTTCAAATGAATGTACGATATATAATTCTTTGCAAATTCAACAACATGTAGAGTTGTGTAACAAAAAATCAAACTAAACAACTCATGAACAATTAATGATATCAATGTAGAAAAGATTCCATAGACCTCATAGGCCAAGTTTCCTAGAGACACTTCAAAAACCCACTTGTGTATCTTGTAGTCTTGTAATTATATGAGGTCACATTTATTTGAGATATTTTTTCAAATAGTCTATATTTGCTATCTATTTTGACATTTGCATTGGTTTTTACCAACACAGTTACAACTATAAATCTTGCAAAAATTTCTCGTCCTTCAACTTTGATGGACATCATGTAGCCTATTCCAAAGCTCCACTTATAGAATAGTTTGGGAGAATATTGATAAATGGGGAATTTAAGCTACAAAGTGCTTAGCACCTCTAAAATTTTTAGAACATAATACTTGCAAATTGAAATTGAAATAAATTTTGCATAAAAAAGCACTATGGATAATGTAAAATTTGAAGCAATTGTAAGGACTCAAAAAAATTGAATGGGATTTTTTTTTAGTTTTTAATGTGAGAAAATGACAAAAATCCATAATAGGTCTAGTTGTTAATTTCCAAATACTTAATTCTAAACATAGCTAGACTCACAATTTTCCAACTCAAATAATTTTAATATTAAGTAAATAGGAATATATAAATTGCTATACATTTTAAAAATATATAACTATAGTTGCAATACTTGATAGCTTCAAATTTCTTGATAGTAATTTTATTTTCAAGTATTAGTTCGATTAAAATTTTCTTTATGTAAGGAAATCTAAAGGTATAAGAGCAATCTTACATCACCCAATACATTTTTTTTTTCTTTGCAAGTTTTTCATTTCTATTCTAACCACAACTGGTCACCACATATCTTACCTCACCTTTTCATAACTATAAAAGTGACCTTACATTTAGGAATGTATTTTTTATGCTAAACATACAACATTGTATTAAAATTTCAAGTGATTTTGATCACTAGAAGTTACAATCAACTTCCAAATTATTATTGTGCATAATAAAAAATCCAAATACACTATTCATAGTTTACAAAAAAGAATTTAAGCCTCTGGTTGTAAATGAACATATCAAGATATATTGGACCTATGATTTAGTGTGTTTTATAAAGTACATTGAGATTCACTAACCTATCATCATCCCATCTGTTTTTAAAGATCTCATCTCCATGTTTTGTTGTGTTCGTTGACTACATTTTTCACTAAGCCTTGAGTTTTGTTCCTTTTTATTATTGATTAAGATATTACTTGAGGCTAAGAACTACTACACAACCACATACAATGATTATTTTTGTAGTAACAAATATTATAGGAAGTTAGTTTATGTATAGTTCAACATGGGCATGTCTTCCCATATCATCTAAGTTATATAAGTTTCTAGTAATAGTCAAATAGCCAAAATCTAGCATTTTATGATCCCCTAAAGTAAATTATAATAATCTTATGAATAAAAATCAATAAAAGTTCATTGTTTTTTATTTTTTATTTGTTATATAGTTAGAGAATATTTCATTAGGCCACTTGACCATCACTATATCAAATAATAATAGAGTGAAAGGTTTGAGTACTAATGAGAATAGAATTTATAATGTGTCATTATATTTGATTTATAAATTAAGGCATATAAAGAAAAAAATTTCTACCATAGGTTTTCCAACATAAGATTAATGGATAGAAAAAAAAAATTATTGTAATTTATATGAATTCAATAAGGGTGTCTTCTTATAAGAAATTTATGTGTAGAGTATCCCTATTTATTATATTTAAATATGTTATTGAATTGAGACAACCCATACAAATCATGTAAACTACTAATTGATGAAGAGGTAGTTTACTAGAGAGGCTAAAGATGGATCTTCAACCTAAGGTTTTTTTTATCAAATCCAAGATGCCTCCATGAGGGGGGACAAGGTATTGTTAATATTTCTAGAAGGATGGAAAATTTATTGGAGATGATGAAGGAAATGGAAAACCAAATGGATGCTTTCAAAAAAGATTAAAAAAGAAAAAATCCCAAACCTTAGGACTAATGAGAGGCGAGGAAGAAAAAGAGGCTATCCATCTAAAATAAAAAAATGATAAAAGAAGAAGAAAAGAAACAAAGAATGTTCAATTCCATATAAAATGTTGGTTAAAAAGACTAGAGTAGATATTTGTAATTATTCTAGTAGTTGAAATATGAATGAATTGATATGTTGGTTAAGAAATCACGAAGAAAATTTTCATATGAAGATATAGATGACCTTGATAGGGTAAAACAAATAAGACTAAATTAAAAGATCAAGTATCTATTTTGTGGAAATAAATATAGTTACAACTAAATAAGGTAAAATTAGTATTGGGAAAATGGATAAAATAGTGAAGAATGTAAAATCCATGTTGATTCCTATAAATTATCATTTGGAGTTATTAAAGGAATTGTACAATTTGAGATGAAAAGGATGGGATGAAAATATAGTCAAAAAATCTAGAGGGGGGATATAAAAGGGTTGCAAGGTATATTAATAGTTCTAAAAGATCAAATTAGGAAGAGCTAAGCATGTTGAATATCCATATAGTAGAGGAAAAAATTTAGTTGTCCTTGATCACACAAAAGAAATAAGAAAGAAATTTTTAATATAGGTAGAGCTGGTAGAGAGGAGTATTTTAGAGATATATCTCAATGTAGTAATAATAGATAATTTTCATTAGATTCTAGTAGTGGTAGTTAATAATTAAAAGAATAGAAAAAAAAATTATACCAAAATGATTGAACTAATAGGTATCATAATGGTAATGAACTCAATAACTTGATTGCTCTATTCATCATTTCATAAGTGAATTTATACAAAGGAAAAAGCAGAGAGAGATGAAGGAAAGTAGTTTAATTGTTAAATGAAATAGTTAGTTAACTTACTGAGCAGTTAACCTTCTTGATGCTACTAGCCACTAACAATTTAATATAGGTAATTATGCTAACAAAATGTAGAATACACTAAATAGGAATAATTTTAGAGGAACATATATCAAGTGTGGATGTGATGCATACCATTAATTTGAAAGTCGCCAAATCCAAGAAGGTGCAAGAAAAGATTATAAATTGAAATAAGAGTTAGATATGTTGATGGGAAGATTAAAGGATCAAATACAACATTAGGGATGGGTTAGAGAAAGTGAGAACAATTTTCATGATAAGAGGTTTATTGAAGCATCATTATGAAGAGGATATAATAAAAAAGTAATAATATATTTATAACAATACGTGAATCCATAAGAGTTGATAATTTATGGTTAAATTTATTTTGTATTGTTGACAATCTAGTATCAAGATAAATGGTTGATAAATTGAACTTGGACAGTTGGTGAACCCTAGAACTAATAGCATTTCTTTCTCTCAAATGAAACATACTTTGTTGGTAAAATAGTAATATTTGGTTAGATTAAAGAAAAGTATGTATCATGATAAAGTTTTATGTGATGCAGTACTAATGGTTGTGTGTAATTTTTTATTATAGAGTTTGTGGCAATTTGATTGAAGTGTTACACATGAAGGGAGAGAAAATGCATATAGTATAATAATATTGGTAAGGCACACAATATTCACATTTAAGGATAGATGAAAATAGTTTTTAACAATTCTATAATGTATTAAATGGATTGGAGAAAATTACTAAATAATTAGAGGAATGAAAATATGTGTTAGGAATTCATTCTAAAGACATGTAGAACTATAAGGAAGGCATACACCATTAGAGATATAGAGAAGGTATCATGAAAGGAATTTTCAAAAGTATTGATAGTACAAAGGGACATGGTAATACATAACATGTTATAATAATTACACCCAATAATGAGTGTCATTAATCACATGGACCTAATATTAGGGGTAGATTTTCCAAGTAAGGAAGTGCATAGGATGGAATTTATAGAGAATTAAGAATTAAATTGAAAAGTACACAAGATGAAGAAAGGTTTGATCATAGAAATTTTTAGCCCACATATGATAATTATATTACAATAAAAAAATGTGTATAGAAACTATAGAAATTAGTAACATCACTATAAAATCTTTGTTTCCGTTGCCATATTTGGATGATATGTGATGGAAATTATTTTTATATTAGAGATTTGATTCAAAGAGAGATTAAAACTCAAAATTATAATAGGATAAGGTGATGAATGAAATATTATATTTGAAAGGGGGCAATAAAGCTATAAAGACCTCTGAGAACTAGTATGCACCTTTAGTATCTTAATTTTATGTTTAAACCAAATTCTAACTATGATACAGAACATACTACTATGTCATTAAAGTGGAAATTGACATAATTTATTTTCCATTGCATTCACTTAGAGGAAATATAATGTACTCGATATCTATCGAAGTAAATTTCAATAGCTCCATAACAACAAAGTTAACACTTTAAGAACATGAAAGTAAACAAATAGAAGAATAAAAAATAGAAGAGAAGAAGCTCTAATTTATGTGGAAAAACACTTTTGGTTAAAATACCCCACATTGAAATAATTGAACCAATGCATGAATCTACAACAAACACTATTATAATATACACTAAGTGCAAACTCTAAGATTTAACATGGAGATTTAAATATTAGTCTTCTTTAGAGGAATTCTAATAGGATAACTCTGTAATGAAAAATTATTAGCTCAAATTCTCAATAAAACTCTCATTTTATAGAGCACAAGATGGACACTAAGCATCCTCAATCTCTACAAATTAGATATTTAAAAACCTCATAAAGCATGAGCTTTAACTCATACTAATCCAAAGAAACCTTATCCTCATATTGGGCTTCCATATTTGAGAAAAAATATTATCCATATCATATCTATATCTTTTGGACTAAAGAAATAAAGTAAAGTTTCTTATTCCTCTTTATTTTTATATAAAGAATACTAATATTTCAAGTCAACTTAGGAAGTTTCCAAAATAGTTTTATCACCAATATGGAAATATGTGAAATCATCCTTCTAAAAAATAGGACCTCCTGGAGTGGGTTCCCACTTCCTAAAAATAAATACCTTGTCATATCTCATCATTTTCCATGTAGCATGTCATCTTAATAATAGGACCAACAAAGTGAATGAAAATTTAGGAAGTCTAATCAATCAGAATAAATTGATATGAATGTAATAATCAAATAATTATTGCTAGAACTCAAAGTTTGAGACACCTTAATCCCAAAATTTTATAACTTTTTGAACACCTTTGAAGAGCTAATAGAGACATGATTTCAACTGCTAGGAGCCAAAAAAAAACATCGTCATACCCATCTATAAAGCCACATGACTATCCAACATGCTCTCATGCACTAAAAATATTCCTGTAACAACATCAAGATGTATACCATATCAAAAAGAACTCATTTAATCTTCCAACATGTAATGTATGGAAGGAAAGGAACAAGATAAGGTGAGGGTGCACCAATCCAAAGAAAACACGAATAAAATATGGATAACAAAGGCTACACGACACTATCAAAATCCACTATTTTACAAGCTTTATGTAAAAGCATGAGTGCAAATTTAACTTCAACCTATTATAAAAATAATAATGTAGAAAAATCCTCTAAGAACAAGCAAGATCTAGCATAAATGTTCCAAATTAGTGATAAAAAACCACGACTAATTTTTAACATCCAACTAGCAATTGCACATGACTAAAATAGAAACAAAAATAAAGGTTAATCCATTCAATCATAAATACCTCAAAAGTTATATAAAACATCAATAGAATTGATGCCTGCAACATATCCAACCCATACACTACAATCACAAGCTCCATGTGTCAAAAATTTTCAATGAAGAACATACACATCCTAGAACTCCCATTACATCGGTAATTGCAAATCCAAAAATAGAGATCATGACATAACAAGTTTACCAATCAACACTTATGCTAATATTTGGCTAATAATTCAACCATGTAGTAACAAAGAACAATTTGAATGATCCATATATTCAACAAAAACTACTGCATAGCCTCTAATAACATGTCACTATAACTCTCCCAAGTATGCCACAATGAATCATGTGAAGAATACCACTCGAAATAATCCATAGAACAAAGAGACAACATGCAAATAATATTAAAATCATGTCCTTTTGTCAACACCTCAAAGAACTTAATTATGCCAAGTAAGATCTCCTTCAAAACCCCAAATGAAAAATCCTCAATGACACCCAAAATATTCAATCTCATTAGATTGAATATAACATATATATAATATCAGGTGCCACATGGATGTAAGGTTGTTTAAACAAGGAAGAATAAACTAAAAACCACTCCAAAAATTTGAATAAACCCAATATCATCTCCTAAAATTCTTATAAGTCAAAAAAATATACCCGAGGAGATAAAAATACCAAATAATCCTCAAATGAACATTTTAGAACTAGAACTCATAGCTCAAGATCCATCTCTATGAGAATAAAAAGTATAAAACATAATGTATCTAAAAAAAATGTTCTATAAATTTTAGATGATTATCTTCCAATTAGACCAAGAGTGGGAGTGAGAATGCTCCTCCAAGATAACCAAGTCATTATGACTCACTCCAAGAATAATCTCATATATAGTTCTATCATGAACTTGCATTCATCTCTAGGTGAAATCTCCTTAGAATTTATTTTGAAACATCCAAATAGTGACCATCTCAAAAACTACCTCACCCAATTCTCCAAGTATTTGTGAGAATCTACAACTAATCAAACCATACTAAAATCTAAATGCAACATTGTACTCTAATGAATCTATCAAGAAAATGACCAATATTCTCAATATTAAGATAACTAACCAAACCACTACTAGCAATAGGTAAAAATCTCAACAACTTAACCAAAGACACAAAAATTCTCCATGGCCAATGAACATAAAAATCTCTTGACAAGAAAACTATTTTTTTAAAAATAAATCTCATTGCAACAAGATTCAACACCTCCTAGATAACACAAACAACTACTCTAGGAGATTATCCATCACCAAGTGATGAGTCCACATCATTTCCAAAGTTCCAATTTAAATATGATTCTAAGATCTCAAAGGAATCATGAGAACATCTCCTTAACAAAGATTCTCCATGACTCTAATGCAATCAAATACTTCACATGCAATATTAGAAACACAAAATAATAACTAGAGACAAGATCACCAAGTTAAGAAGATAAACATCATGCTACAAGTCCCATAAATTACTATTCATATACTAAAAAACATTCATTCTCTTGAATCTCAATACAACATACCAATACACAAATGACCAAAAGAGAGGCCAACTAATAGATTTTTTATCAACATTGACAAAATATCATGAATATAGACAGTCCACCTCTAAGTCATCCTACTACAACCAATGGTTATGTAGTCATGAAATTACATAACTCATGGATGCATAACCAATAAAATATACAAAATTATTATCACATTAGTAATATGAAAAGCTAATATATCAAAGATAGCATCTAGATTTCAAGAATCAAACACCAAATCACTTGTAGACTTGATTTTGTAAATGAATATATAATTGAGTACCATATTCAACGAACTAATAGAGAATTCCTACAAATTTGAAAAAAAATTATCCTAGAAAAGTCCAATAGTTTGAAGACAATCTATCCACAAATCTACAAACCACATATTTTTATTAACACATACAGAAACTATAAAATCATCTCCTTGTAAATATAGATCTACTTAAACATCGTAAAAATTAGATCATCTCATATTTGATCAAAAATAGTGGAAGTTTTTAGATCATCACAAACCCACAAATTTTTTAAAAGATACAAAAATTACAAACCCTTGAGAGGAAAAATGTTTTCCAAAATCTTATAAAATATTAAATATAGAATCTTCCCCATAAATAAATAGTAGTAAAACATATGCCATCATTTCCTCATTGAGAAAGCTAAAAACCTATGCACACCATGCATAAATCAAACATGCAAACTTGCAACTATCTTGCATCAAAAAATAGCCCCAAGGAGTCATTAATCTAAAAAAATAATTTATTTATAGATTTACAAAACTACAAGACTTGATTAATCATGTGAAAACTTACAAAACCACTTTGATTATAGAAACACATGCACATCCATACCCACTTATCATTTCAAAGACCTAAAAATATGAGAAACACCATAATAGTTAAAATAGAACAATGTAATAACATGAATATGCATAACCATGTATTTTTTAACCAAAAATGGATAAAACCCTCATATCCAACCAACATGAAACTAAGACATGTGACTAGAACCAACCATAGGAAGATGAGGTCCAAGAACTCTAAGCCCTTTTTTATGCCAACTCCACGACCACCAACATGTACAAGTATACATGTAATGCCCTTCAGTTTTCCTTTTCTGGACAACTTCTTGGATTTCATCTAGACTTTATGATGTTGTTTATCTTGACCTTATGTTACTATTTGATAGACTTTATGACACTGTTGGATGTTACTCAAACATGGTGATATTTCGATGAGTTGATGTTGTGACTGATTATTTGTTTACGGCATGCTTTCTATTTAGCATAGTTGTTTATTTGAGTTGATATTGATATATGCTCATATGTAGTTAATTGATATTTTATTTCACCAGTTTTGGTGTGACATTGTATTGTTGAAGAGAACGAGATTGCATCACTCGCTTGCAAGTGCCCTGCGATTCCGCGATTTTCTCTTCATGGTTTGTTTGAATAATGATATATACATGTACAACATAAGTTTGATTGTAGGATTGCAGGTACAGGTCATCGTCTCCACCTAGCTTCACAGGTTTGAGCACGTCCATTTCCCAACGGTACAGTTGATTGGGAGATAGTAACGGGGTTTCCCTTGTCAAACCACAACCCTAGTCATAGTGTGTCATTAGTCCATGTTCGGTATGTCTTGTTATGTTGTCCACATTTGCCTTGATATTTATTTATCTTGCAAGGTTTTCATTGTGGAAATTAATGATTCAAAATTTTTAAATGATTATTAATTTATTTAATATTAATGTTGTTAGAAGCTTTGTATGTGATTTAATTAATTTAATTTAATTTAATTTATTTGGTAAAGTAATTTAATCTTTGTGATTCAATTTATTTTATTAAGTAAATAAATTAATTGATTAAATTTATTTAGAAAATATTATGTGACTTTGAATTATAAATTGCACATAATAGATTATATTAATTTGTGAAGTTTGAATTATTAAAATACAAAATGTCTCATAAATATCAAAAGGGAAATATATGAGTTGGTTAAAAGATATTTCATTTTTGACATGCGTGTTACAAAATTTATTTAACACTCTTGTAGAGAAATTATTCTCGGAGAGAATAATTGGCATTCACTAGAAGAGGTAAGAGGTTACTTCACGGAAATGGAAAGAGGGATATTTGGAGAAATATGTTGCTAAAAATTGAGGAAGGTTCTTGGGAAGTTCTTGGCTTTGTATTATTTGCATATTTCTGGAAGTGGTGATTTTGGAAAAGGCTTTGGAAATTGAATTTTGAAGGCGAGCTTTTGCTTCAAATTTCATTTCTTCAAGTTTTTGGATAATAGCTTCTTTTATTGTTTTATTTATTTGGTTAATTTGGAAAGATTGTCTGTGCAAGAAGATTTTGTGTTTATGTAGAAGCTTTGTGTATTTTGCAAAAATTGAAAGACTTTTTGTACAAGAGGATTTGTTAATGTTGTAGAAGCTTAATTTTAATTTGTAAATTTGTAAGGATTCTATGTTTGCAAATTTTCCCGTGAATATTTTAGTACTTCTGTAGAAGATTTTATAGTGAAATAAGAGAGCCTCTGTGAAATTGTTTTTAAAACAATAGAATTTTTTTATAAGTCTTTGTAGGAATAGATTCAAAAATATTTTTGTTAAAATTGGGGAAAATCTTATTTGTAGCTCTTTATTATTTTGTAAATTTATAAAGCTTATGTGTTTGGAAATTTGTCTTAATTCTTAGAAGCTTTTGTACGAAATTGCTGAAAGCTTCTATAGCGGAATTGTTTTTAAACAATAGAAAATTCAAAGGGAAAACAACAAAGGATTTAGAAATTTTTTGAGAATTATGAAATTGAAATCCTCTATTAGAAATTGGAAATAATCTCCTATAGAAAACTTTTGTTTAAAATTTACTCTTCTCGAGCAATCTTTCTGAGTTATTTGTTTATATATATATATATTATATATATATATGTGTGTGTGTGTGTGTGTGTGTGTGTATAATTGAGAATATATACATATACATATTTATATAAAATTATGCATCTATGATTGTGAAAATTTTATGTAGAAACTTTATTTAAAAGAAAATGGAATGGAATAAAACATACAACATTTATTTTCTTAAAAAAAGAAAGAGGCCAAATTTTAATGTAGGTTGGGGGGGAGTTACGTCCCCCAAAACCGCTCCCATTGGAGGGGGGTGTAGTTGTTGTGGCAACATCCTCCACATATCTGTGGAGGAGGTGCTGTCATAGGAAGCACATCCTCCCATGTGAGGTCAGAGGCCTATGACCTGACGCTGTCTGGCCCACTTTCATATTACATTTTTTAAATATATAAATATACACTATATATACATATATTATATATATAATTATATATATATATATGTATTATGTGGTTTGAGATTTGTAAATTATTTTTAAATAATTAAATATTATATATGTACATGTATATATAATTATTTGTATTTACACTATATATATATATATATATATATATATATATATATATATATATATATATATATATGTATGTATGTATGTATATTTAAATAGATATTGTGTTATTAAAAATGTTTTAAATGCACAAGTAGAGGATTTTATAATGAAATGATTTTAATAGAGAAATTGAGTTTTATTATTATGCGTAATTGTGGAATTGGAGTTAAACAAATATTTTTTAATTTCCTTATTATTGTAAATGGAATTATATTTAAATTGGTTTATTTTAAACAATGTATTATTGTTTATTAGATTTAGGAAATCCTAATGATAGATTCATTTACTGCATGAATTTGTTTGTTAAGTGGTGTTTACTTATGTTCATGTCAATTGGGTAAGTGGGTTTGTTATGATTATATAAGTCTTCCAGATAACGTAACTTTATGAGGGGGTTATTATATGTGTTGGTTCATCCCTTTGATTTACCTTGGGTAGTGTACGTGGATGTAATTCAATTTGAATACCCGATTAATACTAATGGGATGCGTGATTCAGTTTGAACACCCAGTTACTATGAACAGGATGTGTTGTCTTTTATAGTATGTTTGATATATGTTATTGGTTTTGTGCACCTTGTCTACGCATTGGTTTGTGGATTAGATCCTTGTGTTGTCAGTAGGAGAGTGGCTCTTTGTGGGGGTCTAGCACATGAAGCGCCATCAGGGTAACTCACTGAGAGTTTAACCAAATGATAACTTAATTAATCAATTAGGAGGTTTAGATACTTTCACACATTAATTTAGATAATGTAGCCTCACGCATGGGTCCAAGTGCTTGTTTAGGTTTGGGATGAGTGGGAAGGCCTGGAATGGAAAGGTCAACTGAATGGTCCGACTAGAAGGTATGTTGATACCGCATAGTTTGTATGGGAGCCCAGCAGCTGATAGAGGCATATAGGGTAACTTAGAATGGGGGTCTGGTAGCCTAGGAAGGTTACGCTAGGGTAACCCATAGAAAATTATGTGTGACACTCCTCTTATGACAATACTATGTTTTGTGAAAATGATAAACTTGATTCTTTTACTCTAGAAGCAATGTAACCTTTATGTTATAATTTGTACTTGTGTAGTTTAGTCTTGAGTTTTCCTATGTCTAGAGGTAGTTGGTTTTGTCCAGGAAGCCGTTTTACTATCTCCTAGCATGGGGGTGGGCCTTCGGGTACCACTTGGTTGGGTGGAACGTGCACCTTACACCATTGGGTCCCTATTTCATTTTTGTGATGGTGGGTACTTCTTGATTGGAGAGCTCATGTGTACTAATGGATATGTACTTTCTCTTATGTCTCATTTGTATAAGTGGGATACCTTGTATATGTACTAATCCTCAATTGTATTCGAGGAATAATTTTGTATCAGTGTAATTGTAACAATATTGTATAATTTCCTCATTTTGGAAATGAGCTTTGTAATTGATTTATGAAATGATTGTAAGATATAAATGGTTCCTTTATGCACTTTGTATCTTATGAAATGAATCAAATGTTTTGAATTTATGTAATTTAAATTCATGAGGAATATTTACATGCTATGGTTAGATTACTTATGTATGTAGGATTCAAATGTATTGTGTTGTCATGTACATTAGAGAATGTATGCATTAGTGCTGTTCATTTTACATATTAATATTACACTTTAAAAAAAATTGCTACGCTTCTGTTGTGTTTTGCATCATTCGTTAAGGTTATGTGGTGGGGAATTACACATGGTATTAGAGCCCAAGTTTAAACATTGGGTGCTATGGGATAATGTTGAACCCACTAAGCTTAGGTTTATATACTAGGCACTATGAGCCCATTACATTGACCTAGGTGTGGTACTCTTTAGTTTATGTTTTTCTTTTTGGGTTTTTCTCACTTGTCTACCCAGAAGTTTTTGATAGGTGGTGTTGGTCCAATGGTGCAGAAAACCAGTGGAAAGGATAAGACCCTCGGTGTAGTGCGCAATGCACTGATATCCTTCTTACTAGGGAAATGCATTATGGATGTTTGGGTAGCATGTGAATATGATGAGTTGGTGTGTGCATGTGTTATCTGATTTCTATTTGTAGGCTTCCAGGAGTAAGCCTGGTCCTAGGGGAGATGCAATGCCCCTGACTTTCCTGTCTAGACAACTTTGGATTTCCTGTATCTAGACTTTAAGCATTGTTGTTTTATCTTGACCCATATGTTATTGTTTGCTAGAATTCCTGCTTAATAATCGCTGGATGTTACTCAAACACAAGTAGATATTTTGATGAGTTGATGTTAAGAATCGATATTTCTTATCAAATGCTTTCATTTTAGCATTATTATTTATTTTGAGTTGATATTGATATATGCCTATATGTAGTTAATTGATATTTTATTTCCATCAGCTGATGCATAATTTGTAATGCCCTCAAAACCTGAACATACCATTCTGTGGAAAGTGAACTAATTCTTTTTAAAATAATAATCTATTAACTTAATTAGTTGCATACATTCTCTAAGTTACGCGACGTCACACTACTTGAGATTCCATAGACGACTTTAGTATTTAGCATTTCATGTATTTAATTAACATAAACTTAAAAGTAAACATTGCACAACATTTGAATTCCATTCATGATAGCATAAAGTACAAACAAGATTCTTACATTGCATTTGAAATGACATTACAATACTCATTCTTCAAATGAGGTAGATCAAATAATAGTTTACAATTACATTTTACGAATGTTTACCTCATAACAATTGAGGGATGTTTCAAATACAAGATTTCCAATGATACAATAAAAGAAGTACATATATATCCAAGTACGAGTTTCCATCATGAAACTCCTCGCTGTTGGGCGATCATAAACTTGCACCCAACGGAGTAAGGTGCACATTCCACCCAACCATGTGGTACCTGTAGGTCCACCCCCTGTGCTAGGAGATAGTAATAAGGTTACCTAGACTTAACCTATTCACCCTAGACACAAGTACATAACTAACTAATGGTTACATTGCTTCCAGAATTAAGACAATCAAATATGCTAAGTTCACAAGGTAAACTATTATTTTAGGTGGAGTGTCATCACAATGTTGCAAATGTTACCCTGGTGTTTCTTCCTAGGTTCTGGCCCCCAACTTGGGTTACCCTGGTAACCTCTTACGAAACCCGGCCCCACATGCAAACTATTGCGGAATCAAATATCTTTTAAAGTAACAAGATATCGATTTTCCATTCCAGGCCTTCTCTACTTAATCTCAAGACTGAACTAGCTCCTGAGTCTGTAAGCGAGGCATATTAATCTATTTAAAGATTTTAAACTAACTAATGTTTTGTTTTAGTTTCCACTGACTTACTAACTCTTTGTAAGTTACCCTGGCACCACTTTGTGTCGGCCCTCACAGAGACCCACTCCCCTAAAGATAACATAAGGAATCTAAGTTCCCTAACTAAGGTAAACAAGGTGTACAAAAATACAACATATGATTCTACACTTTTTATAACGAACATCAATGTCTATGTTAATAAAATCAGGTGTCTAAACACCATGCAAAACCATGTACACAACCTTAGTCAACACAAGAATTGTACTTAAACAATAACAACTCCCACATTATACAACTTGTCTGGAAGACTTGTACATCTAAAACATTCCCAATTTGCCCGATTAAAAGAAACACAATTTAAAGCAAATAGAAAAATATATGGAGTCTACATTAGGATCTACTAAATCCAATCAATCAAAATATGATGTACAAAATTAAACATCTAGAATTTAATTTATCTTCCATTCAATACGAAAATCAAATCTATAATTTGCTCAATATCATAACCACATATTAAAATGTGATCAATATAAACTCAAGAATATGAGTTTAATTTAAGCATAAATAACTTGTCATAATAAATTAATTATTAAATATCTCATTAATGACACAAATATATTTCCAAAATTTTCTTAACATTAAATAAATATATAATTATAAGTATTATATATATATAATATATATTATATTATTAATATATAT